>JAPSGF010000048.1:600286-618976 GCA_035772895.1 Perdix hodgsoniae | reverse complement strand
AGAGGGAGAGGAGAGGGAGAGGAGAGGGAGAGGAGAGGGAGAATTCCATATGAATGCATACCCTGGAATGGGTCATAATAAGGAATATTTAAAATTAAAAACAAAAACAAAAACTGGAACTGAAACGCTAAGAAGCTCATGAAGAAAAACAAACAAACAAAGAGATGTTATGAGGCTTTACAGACCTTAGACTACACAAAATCTTTTAAAAACTCGGACTGCTCTTATACACCCCAGAATCTGGTCTCTTACGTAAGATATGCCTGTATGAGAAACAGGTTTTAAAAGGCTGTATTTCCAACCTTTTACTAGTTCCTTATCAGAAAGATTATCAGGTATCTACTTCAATGCATCCAATATATTTGAAACTCATAGACCAATCTGGACTCTTATTTCATGACAGGAAAATTACTATATACTTTAAAGAGTAAAGGCAACATTACCAATCAATTAAAATTATGACACAACAAATGAGATAACCATAAAAATATTTACTGTTCCTGAAGATGCAAATCATTTCATACCACCACCACAAGATTACCTTACGAAAAATAGCAATCAAGAATGATTTTCTTTCTTCTTTTGTCTATTCACATGAAAATACAGACACCTGTAAAGGACAGAACAGACTCACATTTGCATTTGCTGTGAAAGAGAGTTTTCTTCACAAATATATCCTTTAGGACCATAACAGAATCAAACACAAGACAACAGTCAGTGCAGGTAGCATTTAGGTATAGAACTCAAATACTAACACAAAAGCAAAAGTCAATAATTACTAACCAAATCTGTTAAATTTCCCAAGATGAAGATGGAAAAAAAAATGGAGAATTTTCACGTTAAGGTAGTGGCTAAATTGTAGCTTAATATACAATTTCTGTGCATATAAGGCAAGCATAGACAGACCATATGTCTTTTCTTGGCCTTTAAATGCTCCTATTTTCCACTAGACTTGCCTTTTTCTCCATCTATTGGCAGTCATACCATTTGCTGTTCAGGTGATTGGCTGTAATGAGCCAACTCTTGTTTCTGTATGAATAACTGCTTTTTCCCCCAATTACTTAAGCTGCCAGCAAGTCATGTTCTTTGATGCAAATTTGACTGTCAGTAAAGAACAGGAGTACATAGAGAGAATTTATGACAATACACTTAGCTTAATATTTTCCTTAAAAGCTATTCAGTTTAGCTTCCACAGAACATAGAGAAGAAGGCAATGGCCCACAGTAACAAGCAATAATATCTCTAAATGGTTTTGTGCTCCACATGCCCCCATAACAAGCTTTTCCATATGGTAGTCTAAAATAAATGTATTAATCTGCACTTATGTATTTATGTCACTTTAAAAGATCCATTTTAGTCAACATCAAAACCCATAAAAACAAAAAGTCTTATTTTATTTTACAACTTTATTTTCAAAACTTGAATACTGAATACATAGTATGATATTTACAGTTTTGGGGAATAAGAGAACGAACTGAAAAGCGTGGGAGGGGAGAAGATTCTGAGGCCTAGGAGCACCAGTTATTAACAATATGAGAACCAAGCATATAATTTTAACTCATTTTTTTGAAAGGTCATTTTTTTAATTAATCTTTCTTAAGTGAGATTGGATAATATTTCACTAAAAAGCAAACATTATTTTAAGCCAGCATACAGCTTATATTTTTCAAGCCAAAAGATCTATTCTTGGAGTCCACCATGGTCAGCATGATCACGGACAGGGTAACGGGCAGATTCCTGCCTGGTGTTGGCCAGCACCACGTATGGGAGCAAATACTTAGAGAACAAAATTATTTTCCATAGAAAATTGCCATATTAAAATTCTAACACATACAGGAGAGAAAGAAAAAGAAAAAAAAAAACAAAAAACTCCAGTATTCAAGACCAAGCATACCTTATATACCTTCAAACCCAAGCCTTTTCAGGAAATAGCTGTAGATCACTATCAAGAAGGTTTTCCAGGTGTTGCCCATTTCTTCCAGATGATTCCAATCAGAAGTCGCTTTAAACCTCTAAGCAATTTCTTGAACATTTACTTCCACGTTAACAGCTATCAGTAGCCTATCTAAAGAGAAAGATAATTTCAGTATATACTAAAAACTGCTATTTGCAAAACTCAGATTTGGTTCTGTGTGTTCCAGGCATTTTCAGCTAGGATTTTACCTATGAAGTGATTAGACATTGTACAAAGACCTCTTAGAATAGCAGGTGTCCTAAATGCTACTGCTCTTTTGCAGAAAGGGCTTCTGGGTTGTTTTTTTCATTTAAAACATAATAATAAATTATTGTTTACATAAGGTTGACAGCATTTTTTCACAGAACTGAGACAGAACAAGCAGCCAGCAAAGGGAAGACAGGTGAAAAACAAAATTTAACAGCCTGCTAACAATTATATCATCTTTGATTGTGCTGATTTACAACCAAAAAAGGTCTTGTCTAATCTTTCTGTACAGGGAGAAAAAAAAGCTGCTAAACCTGAAATTCATTAGTGAAATGCATTTAATGTCTAAATTAAACAAATCAGTACTGTTAAATTCAGTATGCTTAATTAGCCCGTGGAAGAATGCAAATACATGTTTTAAGATTAAATTTGTGGTTTATTATTATCACTATTTTCTCCCCACACATTGAAATAACACATAACCGAAAACAAATATTGTTTTTAAATTCATTAACTTTGATATAGGAGTTAACTAGAATTTAAACAAATGGTTTTATACATGTCTTTTTTCACCAATGCATTTTAGCAGGTATTTTAAGAGTGTTGCCTGTTTGTTTTTCTCCCAGACACAAATCCTTGACATCTGTACACAAGGAAAACTGCTACAGGCACTAAGGGAGCATTGACGAGCAGGTTCCAGGTCAAGGAAGGAACAAATAGGCACCTAACTGGATTTCCAAAAGTTAAAATGCCACCTTCTCTCTAGCTGCCTAAATGTTTTCAACTCCCTTCATAAATACTAATGGATTAATACAAGTCACAGACTAGCTGGAGCCTACATTTTAAATCTGCTCTCAAACCTCATTTGCAGATTGGCCAGATGGTAATTAGTGTGGAGGTGTTCTCCAGGCAGAGTTGCTTTCAGGACGGGGTTTTTTAAATTTTATTGGGGTTAGAGAAGGAGAAAAGGAAGCCTTTTGATTTTTTACTTCCCCCAGCTAACTTTAGTAACAGCTAGGAAAGAGTGAACAAAAGCCAAGCTACAACAGAATCTTCTCTAGTTTGTTATATTTAAGAAAGTGCTTGCAATTTAATCCAGAGAGACCAATAAACAGAAGACTAAAATAAAAAGGCAGAAGGCTGCAGTGTCAAAGTGCTGTTAAAGTACACGAGAAAAGCAATTCACTTGGGGTTCATTGTAACACTTCTAATAATGAGCTTCCCATATTTAGACACAAGAGATAGCAAATTCAAACCCCCTGGAAAGGATACAATACAGTTAGACAACAACATAGCGAACTGTATTTGTTTTGTTATTACTACCTATGCACCCTATGGTTTCTTTAGGGAAGATGATATGATATCTTTATACCGCGGTGTGTAAAATAGCCTGAAATCTCTCTTTAACACCACTGTCATCCCACAATATTTCCCAAATAGTGAGACCTCTGCTTGACGCTAAGCTTGATCTTAAGCATCACAAAAAAAATTATATGTTTTGTTACTGCATTTCTTTCTGAGAGGTTTTCAAAATCCTTCTAGTCAGTACATGAGATAGGATACATATTGTCGGGGATAAGTTGTTAAAGTGAATTTGAAATGTGCTTCTCAAAATATCGTTTACACATTTACCAGATGGTAAAATAAACATGTAAATTGTTATCGAGTATACACCAACTTTATACTACAATTTTATCCACTGTAGAAATGGTGTAAAAATGCTGAATATAGTGTTACTTGTTCATTTAATAGTTTATTAACATTTTAAGTACATTTGGAGAATAGGTTGACTTTCAAAGAAAAAAAATATTTACAGAAATAGCATTTTAACTCATTGATCAGGTCAAATTAATATCCTTGCTACTACATTCAACACTGAGCATTTACCTTATCAATAATATGATTAACATAATTATAGTTTGTTTTAAAGCATTTGCCTATGCACAGATGTTCTTCCTTAATGGAAGAAGGTTTTAAAAGACTAATTTAAGTTATGCTGAGGGCTGGAAAAGTAATTTTAATTAGCACAGCTATCAACATTTCAATGAAAGGTAGCTGCTATTGTAGCAATGGAACACTTAATAACTGGAATTTACCCTTTCAAGAGCCACCGTACGCATTCAGAAATGTAGTAACATGAATACCTCCTGTATGACAGAAGAGGAGATGTTTGCTAACAAAACCTCGTATCCTCAAATGAGCCTAATGCACACACCATGTGAAATTACACTGGAATTATAATCTTCCAGCTCAAAGACTAATGCTTGGTCTTCCCTAAAACAAAAGAGCTCATTCATGTAACTATTTGCTAATGATCCTGATGGAAGACATCAGATGAAGACCCTGATGAAAACCTGTTTGCACACCCTGTTGATTGGTGTGTCCTTTCCTCCAACACAGTTTTACGGTACTACGGGATTTTCTTTACTACCTTTCAGACTATGATAGCTTCATTATTTTGATGTCTTAGGTTTAGGAATTTTCCTTATCTATGAGGAAGTATATTCACTTAGCACATTTTATTTTTAGTCTGTGCATCCAACAGACTCCAAACTGCTCCTTAAATGTGAGTATGTTAGCTAGTCTGTAAACTTTAAAATATCAAAGGAAGTTTTTCAACAATCCACAGTGGAGTCTTGGACATTGTTTGAATTATTTTTCAGAGACTTTTCACAGCATCCAAATTCAATCTTGTCCTAGATATTAAGCTCCTGTTGACTATCACACTGCTGCTTTACTATCATATGCCCTTGACAATATGGTGTTATCACATAGATACAAGTAATGGCACAGAGTTACGTTAAGCGTTCAGTTAATTTTGTCAGTGAGTTCTGGAAGAACTTCTATAGCAAACAAATATCCTGGAGCACCACAACATAAAATACTGCAAACCAAAATAATCTTTAAAGAATGACAACTGTTCAGAGAGGCAGAGCAAAGCTACTGGATAATAAGGTTCTGTCCAGTTTCTCTAGCTCCAACAATGGAAACTTACGCTTAGTATACTCAGAAGCCGTACTGAAAAACCAAGCTCACGTGAGCACTCCTAAAATGTCATCTGCAGTTTGCTGCTTTGCCAACCTACCTTTTCAATCAGACTCTCTAACTGAGGCATTTTGCATGAAGACACAGGAATGTTTTATGATATTGAAGAGATTACAATAATAAGGTTTTTACATAGGAATAATTAATAATGCAGTTTAATTAGATACCCCCAAATCTCACTAAAGGGCTGGTTTCAAACTCAACAGGGAGAAGCACAAGTTCAAACTTAAAGAAATAACCTAAATGGAATAACATATGCAGACGGGAGGTGTCCAATAGCACACCTGCAATTACCCACATACTTCTACACATGAATCAAAACAGATGTTGGGAATCATGAAAGACTGACTTCCAAAAAGTATTGGCTTTGGTGTATAAACAAGTGCTACAGACAAAACACTCCACCCGAGAGGAAACTGATGAAGAAGGCACTGTCTTCAGAGTCTGTGCCACGAAGCACCAAACACCTCTGCCAGCTAACTTCTAAGCAGAGCCTGAGCCAACACTTCTATAAAGGCAGGGTGAACACTGCAGCATATGTTGCTATTTACATAACTAATTGTAGCATGAACAGATGAAAAACAGCCTCTAGCTTCAGCATGTAGGTGCACAATAAGTGATTGTATCATATATCCAAAAATGGAAACTGTCAGAAACAAAGCCTCTAGAAACAGTGGCTGGAAAAGAATCTAGAAATACATCTCCCAAGTTGCAAAGGCTATTCTTCATACAGCTGAGTGATTTACAGCTAGAATGGAAATCTAGACAGAACTCAATGAGAGCTGATACCTATGTAAGCTATCATACATGTGCACCCCTCAGTCCGACACTGGAGATGCTCAAGAAAAATTTCCAGCCTTGCAGCAGCTGTGGGTTGTCACTGCAAGCATTGTAATACAACATAAAACTTTGCAAAGGGTATTGTAAGTATAATAACCATGCTGATCTTTCTGTACAATGCATACTCAGCCTTACACACACACACACACAAAAAAAAAAAAAAAGGAAAAATATAATGTCTTGGAGTAAAATTCCAACTGAGTTGCTCCTAAGTAGGGGTCTACAACAATGTGGAAAAATGCAAAATATAAACTACAGCTTCATTACACCATCTGCTTTTTAGTGAAAAACAGTAAAGAAAAAAGTCAGATAAGATGTATAAAATCCAATATTTATCAAGCAAAATAGTATATCGATGTAACCCTAGGGAAAAAGAAAAAAAATGAGAAGAAAAAAAGCATATTGCTGCTACAGTATCCTCCTATGATTCAGAAGAAAAATACTGAATTATTCGAGGATGCAAAAAGAGAACATTTTATCCCATAGGTAAAATATAAGTCAGGCAGATGTGATATACTCTTTCAGCTGCAAAATAGACTAGAATTTCTTAAAAGTTTATATGAAAAGTTTTATACTAAATAACCCAATTAAAATGTATTATTAAGGTATCCTCTTGATGTTAGTCTTTTAGAAAACAGTGTTAGAAATGCACAGGTAATAAGTAAGTTCTAAAGAATCAAGTTCAGATCAACGGTAGCCCTATAAATTATAATGCAACCCCTGTCATATGAGGAGTTTCCTGTTACTTGCTGCTTAGGAGAAAATTAACAAAGAAAACCTGTTAACTCAGGTTAAAATCATATACAGACAAACTCATATAAAAATACCTATATTTAACTCATATAAAAATATAGGTATTTTTATATGAGTTAAATACTTTACAACCATAAGGAACTTGGTAAATGTAAATAAAAGCATTTGGATGCAAAAGAAAACAGCCTTCCACACATCTCTTCCTCATCACTAACCCTGAGTAAGAAAAGGCCCTTGTTACAGCATCTCCCATAAAAGGAGAGAGCACTCGCCCACGTGCTCAAGCTCTGAACAGCACCAGCCATGGAAGAAGCCATCACAGGTGGGGAAACAGGTGCAGGAGAGCAAGGCAGAGGCTGGAGCTCATGGAACCTCTGGAGATCTTCCATAGAAGGAGACCTGAGGCCGCCTGGGGACTACTGGTGGATTTGCATCAGCTCAGGGACTCCTATTACATCAGCCAGGCATTCAGCAATGCACAGGCTATCCTAAACAATTCTCTGGGGAGAACTTTCCTGCTATGGGTAAATTCATTCCATGCCCACCTGCCTCTGAGTGGGACTGTCAGGTTACTGCAACCCTAGGTTCACACCCACCCACCAGGCTGCCTTTCCCCTGCAGCAGCACCATTCCACACAAGTGATTTCAGAACACTAAACTGACAGCAAACCGAACCTCGAGGAAAGACTCAGTTACACAGAGTAGACTTAAACTCTCCTGGATCCTTATCCAGTGCATCTGTAGGTATCAAAATAATGTCAAAATTAAATACACTTGTACCGCTTAGCAGAGCATTTATTTAGCACCAGCATTGCCCTTGACCATCTATCAATGGAAATCTGAATGTGGTGACAGAACTGCAGTTTCATACCCAAGGGGTAAATACACCCCAGAATCCACAACAGGCAACACTGCCAGAGCACAACAGACATAGGTACTCATCCTAAAGACATCAGTGTATGTATCTGCTGAACTTCACACTGTAACGGGACTATCATTTGGGTTATTTCTCCAGTATAATGTAAAATGAGCTTATTTTCATGCAAAAATGAGCACATGCTGCCAATGGACCTCTGTGGATTTGACCTTTTAAACTGCATCCACCTTACTGGCATGTAGTGAAATTAATTCCTGAAGCAATCTTACATCCACGTGTCATCATGGTAAGTTTTTATTTCTGCTGTTACACTTGATGTTTCTTTAGCTTATGTCTACTTATAAAAATGAATCAGATTGCAATTCAAAATTAAAACATTTCAAATAGTACCCATTGATGCCGATGGTCAGACAAAACACTGAAGTGCTTAAAAATACAATAGGGAGCATTAACATTGGGGTTTTTCATCGTATTCAACACAGAAGAAAAATAACTACTCTAAACAAGACTCTAAAATGTGTGAAAAGAAAAATGGACATCACAAAATTTTTGACACATATAACAGTGAAAATATCTGATTAATTTCTCCTATTCAGCTTCTGAACATTTCTTTAATACTAAAGGAATCCTGGTGGCCAAAGTACTGCCCCTAAAAGGGGGATGAATTCTTGCACAGCCAGACTGGTTTAGATGCAACTATAAAGACAATTAAAGCATCAAAATCAGCTTTGACAATAAGCACAAATGAAGCTTCAATTATTCCTATAATCTAATCAGAGATAATTTTAAAAGTAATATATACCAAAAATACCAATCCTCTATTAGTATCGGAAGTAACTGCTCAATTATATGTCCGAGAAAAAGAGCTGTCAAAAGGACAAGCAGATTTTCAGAAGCACTGCAAGTTTCTCTGTGAGATTTTCATTGTATCTTAACAGAGGCTACTAAACAATTCAGTGCCTTTTGAACAATGCCCCTACCCCTCATGCAGTGTTTTCAAAGGCTTAATGCAGGATCTGTTGATAGAAAGCAAAACCTTCCACCTTTTATTCAGCACGTTGCAGCTCATCCAAGCCCAATGCTCTCTTCTGCTAACACAACAAGCTGAGGGTGCTTTAGAAGAGCAGTGATAAAGCGGTGGCAATGCGAGGAGGGGGGAAATTTTGTAAAGGTTTGATGACAGGGAACATAGTGCAGCAAGCAGTCATTTCTGTGTGGTGCTGCACCACAGATCAAATCTAATAAAATGCAGACAACAATGCCAGAGCAACAGGCAGAAGGGCAGTGCTGCTGTAAGGCCCTGAGGTAGGGTTCCCAGCAGACATGGCCACACATGGGAATGAGCCCCGAGTGTCACCAGGCAGACAGCAAGCAGAGCCAGCCCCGTACTGTGTCATCACCTCCAACAGAAGAGCCCCACGGACGGAGAGCCCGTGGTTGGCGAGCTGTGGTCTGTCCCAGGTAAATTATATCTCCCCTTAAGTTAACATTTCCACAAAGGTAAATAGGCTGTAACGAGGTGCTAAGCGATCACCAAAAGCATTTCTTAATTTACATTTGTCATTTCAGTTTAATTCTTGGTGGGTGGGTGTCTCCATCTAAACTAGGACATCTTCCTGCAGCCTGAATTTTTCTCTCGGCTGCAAATATTGGTGCTGTACTCTCCCGTTCAGTCCCAGACCAATGCTGTCGGCTTTTGGATAAACAGAAATGGTCAGTGCGTAACTAAACGTACAACGAGGAAAAAGCCTGCTTACAGAAATCAGTTCTGTAGCATGCCCTGTGGAAATTAAGATGTGACTTTTAAAAATAAGTTTAAATTCAGTGTCAGTGCCAGGACTAGAAAATTTAAATTTGTATATGTATATATATGTATATATGTATGTAGACCCAAACAAGCCAGAAAATGTATTACAGATGATTGAAGCGGGAGCTTGTCTGATGTGCTTGGGTAACTCATCAATGCGGTGCTTCTACTATAATAAAAAAAATCAAATTATTAAGTGTATTCTAAATGAGTCAGTCACTTCAAGGTACATGAATATCACAATTATCGAAAAAGGCCTTGATCCTGAAAACATTTATGTCTGTGAATTTTTAGACAACAGAATACTCTTTGTAGGACTGACCTCTTACTTTACATTATTCACACATATGAACTTGCATGCACGATCAGAGACTAAGGCAGGAATACACATTTACAAGCTATCAACATTTTACCTAAAATGTCTCTTAAAACAGATTCAAAGTCATAACCAGCTGTTTCTTATTTAAAGCTTAAGAAATAAATGCTCATTAATACGATCTAATAGTGTATACCCTTCTACACAGAAGGGATACACCTGAAGTTTTCACCCATTCTGTCTCAAATTTTGGGGAAAAAAAAAATTAATTGATCTAAAACAAGTCATATTAAGGCCATTCATACTCATATCAGCCCCTTCATGTTAGAAACACAGCAACCCTGGGGAACTGCACTGATAGCATGAATAAAACATCACCAATTTTCTTGTGTAATTTTTTAACAGGCCAAAAGTTGTACCTAATCAGGAATGGCTGCCGTGGATCTTTGAGAATTAATGATTGTCCTAGCTCCGTAAGAAAGAAAATATTGCTTATGCACGAAACTTCAAGACATACATGTGTATATACACATTTCAAAGATACACACGTATTTCAGATTCACAAATCTGAACAAATGGAAAGCTTTCGGGTGACGCAGTGCTTTTATTTGTGCATTCCCAAATTAATACGCATTCTGATAAATGCGCAAAATGTTACCATTGAGCTGAGTGGCTCTCTGGACTACTACAAACATATTACATCTATCTAGCTGAGAAGATGGGGCACTGAACGCGAACAGTCTGCTGCCTTCCATCTACTTATCACGCTGCTATTTCCATCTTTTTTCTTTGACTTTGCCCCCCGCTCCTAGCCAGTCACACCTTCCCCACCAGAAACCACATCCATGACAAGTTTTAATATTTAAATGAAAACTTGGATCCATTTTGCCCAGAAACAGTACCTGGAAAGCATACTTTCACGCAAAATCCTTTTTTTCCTGCTTTTCCCAGTACACAGACATTCTATTTTTGTATCTCAGTGAATTTAAAATTCTCCTATGCAATTCAAATAAGATTTTCAAAATCAGTAACCTTTCACAGGGACAAACCAGAGCATTTCCAGTTGACAAAGTAATTTGTGAGGGGCATACAAAGCACCTGAAAGCACAGACAGCAAGGAAAGCTATCACAACAGAACTCACTGCATAATGTTAAAAGGAAAATTTTGCAATTAGGATTCTTATCAGTCTTATAAAGATCCAGATTTATGCCAGCTGGGGGGAAAAAAAATCATTGTTCACCACAGCTCCCTCAAGCACTACCTAGGGGAGGGAAGTGATGACCAGACAGCGAAAATTAAGAAGAACGTGTCCCACCTTACGCCTATTCTGCCAATCTGTCGCGGTTGTTCTTCTAGCTCCATAGGTTTACATGATTTTTTTTTCTTTTTTTTTTTTTTTTTTTTTTTTTTTTTGCTGACAAGTAATACAAGACAGATTCTTGCCTTCTTAGGATCTTGCAATCTAGTTTAGACATAGCACGTCAAGTGGTGATGAAAGAAGGTTAGGGTGGGTTTGAAAAGATGAGGATTCCAACAGTAAACGATGCGGAGACATCAGTTTAGTAATGTACACATGTTTTGCATGATTCATTGGACCAAAATGGCCAAAGGAACTTAAAAAGCTGTCAAAGGCATCTTTACCTCTGACCTACCTAGTCATCCATCTGCTTCCTCATGCTGTCAATCAAAGCCCTCCCATCCTTATCACTATTCTATTACACACATTTTCCGCAACCATTTCTCCTCCAGCTCTTAAAAAATATCTTAGCAAACATTTCAATCAGTCATTAAAAACCTTGTTAAAATATGCAATGTGTCATCAAATATGCATAGCGTACCCGTGCAAAATCTGCAGAGCATATATGGCTGTATTGCATTCCGTACAGCGTTAATGTGAAGCATCGCAGAAAGTATTAGCAAAACAACTTCGGATTACTTTCTGCGGACCACCTTGTTTGGAGCTCGACTTGTGTTAGTTTAAAAAAAGCAAAGGAGGGGCAATTGACCAGGTAATTTTCCAGAATAATCAATGTAAAAGCCGGCTCGGCGTGGACAGAGTAATCTTACACTTCACGTGAAACGCAGGCAGTTAGCTGCCGCTCCGACAAATCAGACGCAGGGTTTGCTTCAGCCGCACGGAGCACACCGGGTCAGAGCCGCGTGCTGCGCTCGGGGGCACGCAAACACCTTCAGGTCTCAGCAAACACGGGTGTGACAGATACGCACCGGCACCTACAGCAATGATAATAACCAGTTGTAATAATAGCGGGTTGACCTACCGACAGGAAATAGCCCTTCTGCAGCCTTTCTCTCTTCCAGTCTTTCGCAGGAATAGTTACGGGTTTCTAACCTCCTGTTGGAATAGTTACGGAACACCGTTATCACGGAGGCACGGGAGGGGATTTGGCTCAGATCTGTCGCACGCTGCGTGCCCATCCCGGACCCAGCAGGCGCCGAGGCCGCTTCCCCGCAGCAACTCCCGCACTCGGCGGCCGCGGGCTCACCTCAGCGAGGCCGCGCGTGGAAGCACTGCGCGTGGCAGGGCCGGGCCTTCGCCCCCCACGGGGCGGGGGACAGCGCGGGCTGCAAGCGTCGGTGTCGTTAACGTCGCACGGCCCGTCCGCGGGCCGGTGCGGACGGGGCGGCGGGCGAGGGGTGGACGCGGTTCTGCGCGGGGCCGCGTTTCTCCGCGCGGGGCGGCACCGCGTCACGGCCCGGGCCGCCGAGCGTCCCCGCGGACGGTACCCCAAAGCCCGACGGGGCCCCCGCCGCCTTCGCGCGACCTCTCCCGCAGCGCAAGGGCGAGAAGCGCGGCGCCAGCGGCCCGGCTCGAGCCCCGCGTGGTGCTGCGCGGGAGCGCGGCAGCGGAGGGGCAGCGCCACGAGCCTCGGACGCGCGAGGGAAGAAGGCGCGCGCCCTCGGGCCTCCGGCCGGGCGTCAGCAGCACGCTCGGACCGGCGGACGGCACGGGAGCGCCGCGGGGCGCCCGCGGCGAGCAACAAAACGCCGTCGGGGTTTTCAGGGGAGACCCCTCCGCCTCGCGACCCGACGGCGCTCCTCCCGCCCGCGCGCACAGCTCTCGCTCCCGGCCCCGGGCGGCCCCGCCGGCTGCTCTCGAGGACGGCGCGGCGCGGCGCTGCCCCACAGACGTGAGCGTTTAGCCAGGTTTATTTTACTTGTCATACACAGACGATACAAACGGGCAAAAACCGAAACATTTCTTAATGGAGCATGTACTGGTATAAAGTATTCAGTTCCACGGACGTAACAGAACGAATATAAAAATCACAACATTCGATTTACAGAAGAGTCAAAAATATACACACGTTTATGACCCTGAATTTCTATTAGGAAACTTCCCCGCCGAGTGTAACCTAGACCGAATACTTAGCCCGATGCATATTTCGGTTTGTAATTGTTTCTCATATAAAAACGCGTTAATTTTATGGATTTGCTACTCGAAATCCGAAGACTTTACTGTTGCGCTTCGCCGGGAGGAGCCGCGGGACGGCACCGCTCCGCAATGGCACAGCCGAGGGCGCGCGGCGGGGCGTTCGGCCCTCGCGGTGCGTCCGCAAGGCGGGCAGGCAAAGCTCGGTCAGCTACTTGATGAAAAAGTCAATTCCAAAACTAAATGCAGTAAAATATACAATTCACGATTCATCTCCACTGGACTACACTATGGTTACCAACAATTCAGTCGTCTATAGCTTTTTTTTTTTTTGTCTTTTTTTGTCTTTTTTTTTTTTTTCCAAGAGTATTCATTACAAAGATTTACAGCGATATAAAGAAAGAGGGGAAAACTGCAAAGAAATTTGAGAAGAGTTTGTCAGCATATTTGGCACCTGCAGGGACCGGTAATGGATTTGGCACTCGGGGGCAAGGGGAGGAGGAATATCACGAAAATATTGGTATTGCTGCTGTCGAGCTATTCCTGTTAAAAAAAGATACAGAGGCAGTTAATTTTGCTTTGGGAAGGCGTCATGCTACTTTAATCGACTTTCCTACGAGGCGTATTTCTGTACTGCCGGAGGGAAGCTCGGTTGCGCCCCAGCCGTGGCGGCCCGGGGCAGGGCAGGGTTCGATCATGCGAGGAGCTGCGGAGAAAGGCGGACAGAACTCCGCTCGCGGTCACCTGGGGGCGGGCCGGGGAAGGGCGCGGGGGCAAAAGAGGGAGATTTAAACAGGATCTAAGGGTTACGACTTAACAGTGAAAACGAAATAAAAACCGCAACGAATAGGAAACAAAACTAAAGAAAAGTAATAAATTAAGTACTATGTACAGGCATTTCACAGGCTCTTTTTCCCCACTAGCACTATCGTCCCCCGGTATCCATCCGTGGTGAGAGGAAGGAAGCGCTGTACGGTTGGAGGCTGAGCATCCTACTGACAGTGGGGTGCGGCGGGGCCGCCCGGGGCCTCGCGGGGGCGGGCGGGGAGGGGGGCGGCGGCGGCTCTGCCTCCCTCCCTGCCGGGCCGGGGCGGATGGGGCGGGGGTCAGTGCGCTAACCGCGGAGAGGTTCTTGTGCAAAACGGCGGCGGGGCCGGGCCGCGCCTAGCTGTGCGAATAGAAGCCGTAGTAGCCGATGTCCTTGGCGCAGGTCTTATCGCAGTCCCGCTGGGTGAGAACCTCGCTCTTGAGGGGCGAGGAGCTCTCGGACACCGGGGTGTCCGAGGGGGAGATCCGCCTCCTTTTGGCCTGCTCGTAAATCCCAGAATCGGTGGAATCGATTGACTTAATGGACGACGGAGTCTCGATCCAGCTAGAGTCGGACAAATCTTTGGGCTTGGAGTCCTCGGCGCCCGGCAGAGGGGAGCGCTCGGGAGCCAGGCTCTCCGCCTCCTCCCCCAGGTAGGGGTTGCCGGCCGCCATGCGCGCCGCTGCCGCGCTGTTGGGCCAGCAGGAGAGCACGGAACCCGACTTGCTGCAGTACTGCGGGGGGCTGCGGGCCCCCCAGCCCGACGGGTCGGCGTAGTAGCCAAGCGGCCGCCCCGCGCAACCGGCCGCCTGCAGAGGCAGCGCCTTGACGCCGGCCGCCGCGTAGGAGAGCAGCGTGGCCGCGTTGCCGGCGAAGTCGGTGGCCGTGTCGTAGGCGGAGGCGGCGAAGTCGAGGCGGTTGTTGGCAGGGGCGACGAACCAGCGCTGCGGCGAGGGGGCCCCCGGGTCCTCGGCTTGCTGTGGGGAGAGCAGCCCGTTGGTGTGGGGCACGCTGCGGTCGGCGCCGGGTCCCGGGCCGGCTCCTGCCCCGGGGTGGAAGCGGGACTTGGCGTAGTTACTCACGAACTGGTCCTGGAGGAAGGAGCCGGCCATGGCGTAGCGGGCCCCGGGCACGATCTGCGAGCGGGGCGAGTCGTTGGGGGAAGGCGTCAGCCGGTCCATGTCGCAGCCAGTGTAGATCCTGCGGGAGCGAAGGGGACAGAGCTGGGTACCTGCCTCCACGGCCCAGGCACGGACGGCCGCCTCGCGGCCCCACGCCCTCAGCCCCGCTCCGAGCGGGGATCCCCGAGCGCAGGGCTCCGTCTCCGAGCCCCGAGAGCTTCTGTGCCGCACAGCCGCCGCTCCCGCCGAGAGCGCAACAGGCGGCCCGGCCCGGCCACTGCGGAGAACAGCCTACGGGATTGTGGCGGCTGCTTAACACTTATTATTGAGAATCACAGACGAACCATCAACACTTCATGGAGTTTAAATTAAGCTAATCTTTAAACACCTACTGTAGGAAAAGGGGAACCAGACACATCCCTGCGTGGCCTATATATAATTCTCCCATGCTGGGCTGCAAATTGCGATTATAAAAACTTTAATGGATGAATAACTACTATCTGTATTTAATTCAGTCTAAAACTGTGCTTTAATTAACCCTCCACGCCTCCTGGAATTTCTTATCCAAAATAAACTTGGCCCTTAAACAAATCCAACGTGCGAGACAACATCGAGCTTCCCCCTCCCCCCGGCTCCTTCGCAGCGACGCCCCGTCAAGTTTTTCCCTCCAAAAAGGGCGAAGGCCCTCCCGGCCGATGGCCACCGGGCCTCTCGGAACGCCACGCGCGGTGATCCCGGGGCAGCGCGGGGCGAGGGGACTCGCCCAAGGGCAGCGGGGACGGCGGAGCCCCACGACTATCGAAACGGGCGAACGCGCCTGGCGCCGAGCTGCACGAAGCGAACACGGCGGCCACAACCGCGCCCTCCCCGCTGCGCGCACCGGGAGCCGCGGGCCGCCCCCCTCGCCCCCGCCCGCTGCCCCCGAGGCCGCTCTGAGGCGCGGCGCGACCACTTACGTGTCGTAGTTGTCCCGGAAGCCTTTGGCGAAGGGGTTGTGGTCGATTTTCAGCTGCGTGATCTGAGGAAGGGGAGCAGAGCGAGACGTGAGAGAGGGAACGTCCGCCCCGCTGCTGCCCGCGGCGTTCAGACGGGACCGAGCCGCGCTCCGGCGGCCGGATCGCCGCGAAAGCGCAGAGATAACGCGGCGGCGTGCCCGCAGACATAGCAAAGGGAACGCTAAGATTTGCTTTATTCTAAAAATTACGATTAATATCCCATTTAACCCCGTGTTTTCAGAAATATCGTTACTCGATCTGCGTCCCGTAATACACCCAGGCGCGGGCAGAGCCGCGAGCTTCCGCCGCGTTGAACACACGGAGCTCGGGGCCACGCGGTCAGGGCAGGGCGCGGCGGGCACTGAGACAGGGAACGACGCCGCGGAGCGCTCAGCTCGGCCGCGCTAACGGATCCCCGCGGGGCCGATCCGAGCGGAGCACGGGGAAACGCCGCGCTCAGCCCCGGGGGAAGGCAAAGCGGAGGGCGCGGAGCGGGAGAGAAGCGGCCGCGCCCTGCGGGGAGCGCCTTACATCGGTGTTCTGGTAGGCGGTGACCGCGATGAACTGCGTCTCGGGGAAGGTGAAGGTCTGCACCCTGCCCGGCTGGTTGGTGTCTTCTGTGCCGTCTTCGTTCACCTCCACCACGTGCAGGCGGGGCTGGTACTTGTGTAGGGACTGCAGGACCACCATCTGTCGGGCACAGGGACGGGAGCGGGGAGAAGCGGGGATCAGAGCGGAAAGGACGAGGCCGGGAAGGACCCGCCACCGCCCGCCCGCCCGGAGCGTCTCTGCCCCGGCAGCCGGCCGCGGTCACGTAAAATCATGACTAAAAGACGTCCGATCAGGGAGCGCGGGGTTCTCCCCAGACAACAAAAATAAGCGGAGCCGTTCCCCCACTGACCTGCCCGTTGTTGTTCGATGCTCCTTTATTGTTGGTAAGTTTGAGCTTCCCGAAGGAGATCTCCTGGCGCATCCAGTGCGCTCCCGTGTTGGGGGAGTCGGGGTGCATGTACACGCGGTTCCCTGGGCAGAACGACAGAGCGGCATCGCGGCTCGCACCGGGCCCGCAGAGCGCGGAGCCCCCGCGCAGGCAGCGCCGGTCTCCGCGGGCACCGCTCGCACCGCGCTCCCCATCGCCTTCCGCTTTCTCCTACACCCTCGCCTTTCTCAAAACATCACCGGCCCTTCCTCGTGCGAGCCAGCGCACAAAGGCTTTAATTAATCGTTCTCACCTACATATGTGTCGAGAAAAGTGTTAATTGGAGAAACTTGCCTTGTACATTGGTGTCCGCCTTGCCGCAAGGAACCCATTTGCCTCCCTGAAATCTCCAGTGGTTGGGATCCGCCAAAATTACATCCACAAAAATATTGTAGTGAGCCGTAGGGTCGAGACCAGAAATATTAAAACTTAGGAAAGGGAACATGCGCCTGTTAAAAAAAAAAAAAAAAAGGCAAAAAAAAGCAAAAAAAAAAAAAA
The DNA here is from genome assembly GCA_035772895.1 of Perdix hodgsoniae. Taxonomy (NCBI): domain Eukaryota; kingdom Metazoa; phylum Chordata; class Aves; order Galliformes; family Phasianidae; genus Perdix; species Perdix hodgsoniae. Next base: position 601,384 of record JAPSGF010000048.1, on the reverse strand, counting down.
GGAAAAAAAAAGGGATGGGGCGACTGGTGCCCGCGGAGGAGCCGTCCGGCCGTACCATCCTCGCAGCTCCCGGCAGCGAGCGGGGAATAAAATCCCGGAGTGGGTCCGTGCCCGGGGAGCAGCGCTGCGCGTGGGGACGGACGCGGGGCTGCCCGGGTCCCGGCGGCTCCCCCGGGGCGGTGGCGGCGGGCGGCTCCCGCGGCGGCTTCGCGCGGCGGCGGCGGCGGCTTACCTGCCCTGCTTGGTGATGATCATCTCCGTCTGGTGCCGGTGGAATTTCAGCCAGAGCGGCCTGTTGCACAGGTAGACCTGCGCCTTGCCCGGCACCAGCCCCGGCTGGGCGGAGGAGAACTGGTAGAACGGGGCGCCCTGGTAGGAATGGCCGTACTGCTGGGGGTAGGGGTAGCCCGGCGCCGGGTAGCCCTGCGGCGAGGAGTTGGACAGGAGGCTGTTATAGGCGCCGTTGGTGATGACGGGGTGGTGAGCCATGTAGCGGCTGGGGCTGGCGATGGAGAAGGCCGGGTGAGCGGGTCCGTGCTGGCCGGGGTAGGGGAACATGGCACTGGGCGCGGAGGCAGCAGACTGGGGCTGGCTGGACTGAGAGAGCAGATAGCGATCTGCGGCAGATCCATCGAAACTGTGACGAAGCTCGGAGACCCCGTCCAAGACGGGAGAGAGTTTATTTCTCTGGACGTCCCCTGGTGTGTCCTTGGAGTCGGGAAAATTGTCTGTATCTGACTGATTCGTCATCCCCCTGGTAATTTTTTTCAAAGGTGAACTTCTCTCCAGGTTGTCAGTGGTCGAGATAATGGGATGATCATGCAAGGCAAGCTCGGATCCGCCTGCGTGTGGGTAACTGCTGCTCACATTGAGAAATTTCTTGGAGAGCATGATAGAGGGAGAAAGACAATGCTCCAGCTGCATCGCTCTGCACCGCAGCAATAACCCTTCCGTCCCTGGAGCTGAGGGCTGCTCGCTACCAGAAGCGAGACATCCTGGGACCCTCGGTAGGCAGAAAGCACTTCATCCACCAAATGCTTCCCAAACGTTTGATTTACTTTTTTTTTTTTTTTTTTTTTTTTTTTTTTTTTTTTTTTT
>JAPSGF010000048.1:529219-600186 GCA_035772895.1 Perdix hodgsoniae | reverse complement strand
TTTTTTTTTTTTTTTTTTTTTTTTTTTTTTTTTTTTTTTTCTTCCCTGGGAGAAGAGATTGGCCAATTGACACTATGCAGCAATCAGGAAAGACTCACTTTTGATCTCGCTGCTTGTGGAGAGGATGAAACGGCTCTTGCCATTGGTTAACCGCTGACAGTAATTTAATTAGATAGACATTAATTAGGATAATCACCTGGCTCCCGGTCGCGACGATCATGGCAAATTGAAGGAGATGATTTTATTGTGAGATAGAAGGAAGGCGAAGGGGGAAGGGAAGAGCGTGTTTGCTGTGAGAGCTCGTTATTCTGTGACCTTTCCCGCATTTCTGTTCTTTTTCGACCGCGGCTGGAACGCGGCCCCGCGCCGCCCCAACGCCGCGTGCCCCCGCCCCGCCTGCGGGGACGGCCGCCGGGCCACGGGGCTCGAGTTGGGGAACAGCGAGAACCGCGCAGCCCGGCTGCCCCGAGGCGTCTGCCGCGCGTTCAGGGGTTCCGTAGGAAATAAATATCGGGGCGCCGTAATGCCGGGGATTAGCAGCAAAACAACGCGGACGGCGTCCAGCCATCCGTTCTTGCTCCGGCGCTCGCGCCTCTAGCCGCCGTTTCCCCTCGGTGTGACTCAGTCCCGCACGCGGCTCTGCGAGGAGGAGAGCTTCACAGTAGCGCGTTGCCGGCGCGGATCGGCGCCTCGCGGCAACGCACGGCCTCCTCCCGCCGGGCCGCGGCCGCAGAGCGGAGCCTCCCGGACCCTCGGGGCGGAGAGGCGGGGGAACCCGGGGAAGGCCGCGGAGGAGCCTCTGGGGCCCGCGGTGCTCTCGCTGCCCTCCCCGAGCGAACTGTAGAGCTGTTAAAAGCCCCGCTTGCGTCCATATTATTATTATTGCTCCGGAGGGGAGCACACTTGGTTGATTTTTCTTATTATTTTCCCCTTAGCGCTTTGGACCCCGGGGATGCCTCCCACCATCTCTCTTCACAGTCGATACCAGCTTCCTATTCCACACCTAGCTAACGCAACCGGGGCCGCCCCATCGCCAGATGCACACCGGCTGCAACTTCGCGCACTCAGCCCGGGGTGTGCCCGCAGCACCGTGACCCATTACAGGGCAGGTTCAGACTCCCACCTCCCGTAGCCGTTTGGGAATCGCTCAGCAGCCCGTCTCATTGGCTGGTGTGTCAGAGAAGCTATTCTTGCACACTCCAAGTGGAAATTATTCGAACAAAATCATGCATGAAGCAAAAAGCAGGTGTTTGCTCACAGTCTGGTGGTATGGCACAGGCAACTTTCTGTACTGTGCCTTCTCCATTTGGTGCTTTATCCCTCTCAGCCCTAACTCTGTGCCCCTGACCTATCTCACCCACATGCCTGCCTCTGCATTTCTCCGCTCAACCCCAGTGCAGACGGAATGGGGTTGGATACATAGGCAGGAGCTATGTTGAAACACAGCTCGACCCCAGGAAATGCGGCCCTGAATTGTGTCGCTACCCCCGTACACATGCAGAGCTGCAATGAATTCAGTGGTGTACTGCCAATCACATGGAAGTGTTAATGTATGCCAAAAATCCTCAGTGCACAACTCCTAAACTGGTATAATGGGGAGAGATGCAATGGCAGGTGGTGCTCCAGAACAGTCACAGACAGGAGGAGAGGTTCACTGATACAGGTGACGAAGGGTCAGGCTGCTAATGAAGGGCTGTGGCTGCAGGCTTTGAAGGCAGCTGCTCACAGACCTCTTCCTCTGGGCTGGGCGGCTGCTTTTCAGGTTACTGAGCGCTTACATGCACTCTTCCAAATCCTCTGTGTAGCTCCTAAAGCACTGGACAAAAAGGAGGAGAGATGCCCCAAAAAACAGCTTTTTGATTATTCATGAAACATCTCAGTAAATGGAAAATCATGCCTCTGCAAGTGGAACTGGGGACTGGATGGAAAGAGTGGCATTGCAGCACAAGCTCATGCTACAGGGGATCTGCATCTCCAAGACTCTCTTCAGCCACCCTCTATAAGATGTACATTTGTCAAAATAAATTTAGAATGAGCACAAATTACAAGTTTAGCTGCCTGCTTACCCTTGGCCTTGCATGCATGTTACATGGAGCACTGCGAGAGCTCCCTGCATTCTGCAGTACCACGTTACCCCAGCCCCCACTAGCCATGTCCCTCCCAATGCAGGGGGAGCACACATGGGACAAGGGCACAGCCCATATGAACCTTCTCCAAGGGATGGCCAGAAAGCACTTCCATTGATCTTAGCTGCAGGCTTTGCTGTCTCCATTTTCTGCTGCCTACTGTGGGGGCAGAGGGAAGGCCATAAGGAGGGCAGCTGCAAAAATCTACATGTTTCCTTCTGAAGTAAATGCATGCTAAATATACTTTGAGAGAGAGCTACTTGAAAATAGTTAGAAGCCTAAATAAGAAAACAGAAGAATGTTTGAATGGTGATGAACAAATAAATAGAAAATTCTTTGGCACCATGTGGGAAATAAGACATAATTTTAGGGTCTATTTGTTTACCATGTAAATTGTCATATTGCTTAAAATACTTAAAAACAAAACAAAAAGATGCATCTAGGAGTTTTAAAATACTCATCTGTTACAGTTTTTAAAAAATTCCAGCAGTTGAAACATCGTGAATGAGTGACACAGAAAGAGAACACTTCCATCAGACAAAAGGCTCAAAGCAGCCTAATCACCTCCAACACCAAAAATCCAACCAAATCCCCCAGCCCCTGCCTAAACCCAGAGGCACCTCCTAAAGCCCAGTACTTGGCTCTGTGTGCCTTAAACCAAGCAGCCAAACCCACTTGCCCTGCGGGAAGTGTTTCCCTCTCCAGCCTGTGGAAAGGGTTTCAAATGTCATATTCCAGCTGGGATTCTTTCCTTATATTTATACATACAGGCACCTCACGTACCTCCTCTTTCACAAGAGGAAAGGTCCCTATAACCTTAGAGCAGCCTCTGCCACTTCAGTGTTTATTCTCAGAATACTGCTATTTATGACACCGCTGGTGAGCGTTGTGTGAATCAGTTATCAGCATAAGTGAATGCATTTTCTTAAGGTCAGTTGTCTTCTATGGATATTACTGTTTGAATACTATTGAAAGGCAGCTGTTAGCATACTTTTCAGCATTTTGCTTTTTCTATAGCCTTGGAATTCAGTGCTAATACCGGTTGTTTTTTTGTTGTTGTTGTTTTTTTTTTCCAATCTTAGAAAGAATATTTGCAATCAATGGGAACCAAGTTCCATTAGAGAATTTTTTTGCTGTCCTAGCAACTACTATCTCAGTAGTGCAACAGTGGGTAGAAATGTGTTTCACCAGCACTTTTCCTGTGTCATTAATTCCCCCCACTGTTTCACAAAGAAGATCTTCCAGAACTTAAGACAGGCTTGTAAATGTATTTTTATTATGTTGCAACAATCAAAATATATATGTATTACTGATTTTTTTACCCCAAATAATAAATGAAAATTTAATACACTTTTGCCCACATTGTGTTCTTAAATTGCTTTGGAATCTGTAAAGACCCTGATGTAAGGAAACCAAAGCAACTGCACAATTAGAGACTGAAGGGTGTTAGAGAGCTGCACTTATACTGCAAATGAAGTCAAGATGTCCCTGTTTAACCAAACATTGCCTCAGCAGTCTCTGTTTGTGAGTATTAGAAACAATAAACAAATATACACAGAAAGCATCACAAACAGGAAACGGGTTATTTAAATACAACTGTATCCAACATAGCAGCTAAACACTGGACAATGTTTGAAGTCATCAGCACATCCACATGCTCTTCTAAATGACGTTTGGGGTCCTGAAACACAAAGGATGCCATAAGAGAAATGAGTAAAATGTCTCCATGAACACTTGTAATTACATCATTTCTATGTAAAACCACTGTAAATTTAAGAGGCTGGTGATGCTCCAGGTGCTTTTTAACTAGACTTATCATATAGAAATTCAGAAATTGCTTAATGCAAAACCATCACTCAGAGAAATCGAGGATCAGTTTAGGAACTGCATTCCTATACAGCCTCTGAAGAGTAACCACAACTGCTGTGAGTTTTAAAAACAAAACATGACACGAGGAATTCACCTCAGTTCTTGTATACTGCAATTTGTTTTCAGATATTTGTGCAAAAGTGCAGCCTAGTCCTGTAAAATCTTTGAGTAGTTGTAGAACTGTGAGAAAATAAACACACAAATACCCACAAAAAATAAACACAGATGCACAACGAGGTGTTCAAAGTTCTGAAAAATGCAATGTTAAACCTGAGCAGCATTCTCAAAATACACATCCCTCCAGGCTATTGCTCAAAGGAGTGGGCGCTTGTGGGCATTCGCATAGAATAATTTGATTATTCAGCAGTTAAACATTTGACCACATTCATAAACTTTTTCAGAAATGAAATTAATTAATCTGAATGAACCGCAACATTATCTGGCACATTTTAAAAACTTTAAACTTCATTGCAGCATGGTCACTTTCTTGTACATAAAGAAAATACGGAAGGCAATCACATGTGGGAATTTTAACTAATACTTAAAGGAATTGTTGTCAAAATCTAATGAACCATTTCAATTTACATAAATGTAAACTAGAAAATCAGTGTGAAGAATACCATAAAACGTATGGTATCTTTCTTAAATAATTCAAAGATCATGTAGTTCTCCAATATTCTCTGTTCCAAGTAACCTGACAATCCTATTTGTGAGCAGCTGTCTGTTTACAAAATTTTCTATATAAGTTGCAGAGAAATAAAAGCACGTGAAAATTACTTAGTAATTTCATCAGGAAAAATGGCTTTTCTTTAAAAAGAACTTAATCAAAACATATTTTTTCCCCCTTCATATATGTAATGATTTAAAAGATGAGCAAAGCCCAAATAATGTTTAAGATGACATCAAAGCTCTTAAAATACAACCCTTGTTACACGTTTTATTATATATATTTGTTTGTACAGATGAGCATAAACTCTGTTGTTCTGAATGCTACAGAAACACGAGTGACTGAACAATAGAGTAGATGTGTTATGACACAGTTGCTAGAAGCTGACACGTAAGAGCAATCCAGAATCCTTTAAATTCTTCTGCTATTAGCAATATACAATAAATACTGGGTCTTCAAGGATATACTGTTCACTTATAAGGCTATTTCTTGTTTCCACTGCCTTTCTTGAATGATTAACACAATCTCTTACCAACTTGTTTTGCTTGTTTATGCTTTTTTTTTCCAGAGCACATTTCCTCAGCTTGTAGGTTAAAGTCTTTTATATAAGTATTTTTCTGTGAAATTCCTCTACATCTAGACATTGCAAAGGGATGGAATGATTCAAATAGATGTTTTCAGTTTCAGTTATGGTTCTAAAGTGTTTCATTCCAATAGCGATACGAAGCAATGCAGCTTACTTGCACACACGCATATTGGAGCTCAGCATTGACAGTGTGCTTATGAAGGAGGATGGGGTGAGCTGGCTCTTTAGCCATAATAAAGTATAAACTACACTCTCATCTTTTTTCAATATTGTTGTTCTTTAAAAGCCTTCATGGTTTTGACCTCTCTGACAGTACAACAGATTAGGATATCTTTGTGCACCTCCTTGGAAAAGAGAATAAAAAGGAAAAGCTACCAAATCTCAACAGTGCTCCTCAGCATCTAATACAAATGCATACAGAATGCAATTTGCCAATATTCTAAAGATTACCTAAGGCCAAAAGCCTTGTTCCCTACATAACAATCTTCAGCAAAAATAAATTCATTATTCGGAGCATTGAGAATATCTTGCATGTAGAAATAAAACCACCTATGCACATGCAAGGAAATTAATATTTAGAACGAAGGAAGTGTATCATTCCACCTCTAATTCATCACACCTCACCTGCTTGCCAACATTTTTTATTGCCAGCTGTTCAGGTGTCATCTTATCTTCTTCTTCAACAGCCTGTGAACGAAACACAGAAAAGGTCAATGTTTCAGATTTCATTTACTTTTTCCCCAAGCCATGAGATTCTCAAATATATTTCTCTTAAAAAAAAAAAATCAAACGGCGACACTTTCAGAAAGTCAAAAAGAAAGGTACTTCAGCTTTTCAGCAGACATAGGTTTAATTACCAAGTGCTAGCGCAAAAGATCAAGGCAAATACTCATGACTAGTTTTATTGTCAGATAAGCAAAATGGATTCACAAATCTCTTTTAAGCAAAAATGGTAAGTGAGGTACTGATAGCTAAAGATTAAAGTTAAACTGGTACAACAAAAAGCAAAAAGAAAATTGCCTACGTTGTTTTAACTAATAGAAGTTTGATCACAAGTACATTTTATAGTGCCTAAAGTTACCAATACATTTTTATCATATTCTGTTGTCTTCAGACACAGTGGATTTACATAGTACAGATACTAACTCACCTAGTGAATGAAATACTGAATTTTACTTTAAAGGGCTTCTTAGAAGACGTAAGAAAAAAACCAGCCTTCAATAATGACTGACAAGTTTACTACTTCTGGAATGGTTGTTGATATCTAGTATTTCAAAAAGATGTTTAAAGGCCAATATAAAACAGTACAGATAACTGATTCTTCTTTCAACCCCAATTACAATTTCTTTCTCTAAAAAGGCTCTAGAATGAGTTCTAAATATTTACTACCTGCCTATCTACTGAAATGATACTAATAAACAACCTTTATTCTGCTATTCTGAAGTCTGGCCAAGCAGACCTTAGCTGAAGGAACAAAAAGCAGAATTTCATTTTGAACTACAGAAATCTGAGATTCTCTCCACCAAGTACAAAATTAATTTGATTACTCACATTTCAAAGGGGAACACATAATTAAACATTTTGCTTATCTGGGGCAAAAACTCTGTGACAAAACCTGAAGATGGGTCATAGCACTTTAATAATCACCAAAGTCCAAAGAGTCCCTGCAACAATTTCTTCGTTCTAACAGCCAAATCTTTTACAATTCATTTCAAATAGGTCTTACGATAATCACCTTCTTACTTCTGAAATCAAGGATTAATTTCTTCATAAGCATTACAATTACATCATTATGGGATATGAATACCTTGTTATAATTCTTAGCTAATTCTAACATCTCCTTCACTACAGTTTCATTGAGTTTGCAGTGTTCACTGTAGTCCTGAAGTGTCAAACCTTCCATCCAACTCTTCTTATGCAAATTCAACAGCATCTGCAAAATAAAACCTGTTTACAGCATGCATCATAAACTACATTCAAATACCGTGGCAATGTCTGATTTACAGTACTAAGACTGTAATAAAAATTATTGATCTTGCACTGTCTAAGGAAATACAATTATCAAATATTCCACTAAAGCAGACAGTAGATTTCCCCTAAGTTTTTAAGGATCAAAAAATTTTGAAGTCTAAATATGAAAATGAAGCACAGAAACCAGGGTCACATCTACAGTGACACAAACTCTTTTCTTTTGTAATTTAGTGGTTTTGCTGGAGGCTGAGTATGCTCTAGTGCATTGCTAAAGAGGTAGCAGGTAGGTGAATATTTTAGCAGCCAGATGAAGAAGAGTTGAAGTTTTTGGCCTGTGTTAAATTTGAAAAAATATTTTAATGCTTTGATTAAATGTATTTAGGCTTAACTTAGTGTCCTGAACCGTACACAAGCAGTTGCTACAATTGTGAAGAAATGAACAAAGCAACCAAAACATTACTTTTGTTGCTCTCCCTAGAAAGTAACGGGCCTTAAAAACATGACAAAATGAAGTAGATTTCTGATGGCGATAAAAGCAGGGGCTATTAGAAATATCTGAAATATGCCTGGCTCTCTGATAACATTCTGACATTTGTGAAGAAAAAAAAAAACAAAGTTACAAAGGCAATTGCATGATTTTCATCTGTAAGGAAAGCCTATTTTACAGTTATGCACACTTGAGGACTGTAAGAAGCATTACTTCAACAGTTTTAGCTTGCCTTTAATTTGCAAGCATTCATTACAGAGGTTTTTAAGAATCCATTAACCCTGCAGTTCCCATTACCTGAATGAAAGAAGCTATTTCATCCAATGTACTGCTTCGAAAGAAACCTGGCTTTTGAACATATGAACAAAACTGAAAGTGTCATAATTCTTATTAGCAAGATTTTAGTTACTGACAGAAGGAGTTGTGGGCAAACTGCATATGGACAGTTTAGCTAGGCTATCTGGATTTGAAAGCATGGTTTTGTGTGATGGGTTCCTCGTTTAGTAGATGAAGCATGTACTTTTTCTTCTACAGATGGAAGTAACAGATCACCACCAGCACCACGAGGGTGTTCTGTCATCTAAACCTGCCTTAGGAGAGCGAGGTAGAAATAACTCGCTGCCTCACAGACTGAAGCTGTCTTGGTCACGATCGTTCTCCTACTTGCAATGGTAACCATTTACATACATAGACCATTAAACCAAATTCACACTAAGAACTTGAGATAAGAAGTTGTACTTTAATGGAAATGGTAGCCTCTGGATTCTGCATAGACATTTCCCAAGACATCTAGTTCTTTTGAATCAGTAACTCTCCTACATAATAGTGCAGTCTTGCAAGTATATTCCTCCATTATTCAAAACTGTTTCTCTTTTTATTACTTCTAGCTCTCTAAAAGTAGAAAATAAGAAAGCTATTCTGACTTGCATCACAAAATCCAACTATTCATGGCAACACAGCCATGAACATGCAGTCGTAACTGAGCCTCGGAACCTGGGTTTTCAAGAATTAACTTTTGCAGTTGATAAATAAGATTCCTTTCCTGTTTGTTCTCCTGGCTGAGACTGTCAAGCTAGAGAATTTTACTTGCGATTGGGAATTTCGATACAAAAGAAAACATTTTTTCTTAGTTACTGAATAATACTTTTTCTGTAAATGTGTGAAAGTAAGGAGGACATCACTACCTTCCTGATACTCATTGGTGTCTTCAGGAGCTCTATTCATGCCAACTGGATCCACCTTCTGTTGAAGTGATTACAGCTAATAAAAACCTGAGACTCCTTGGTCATACAATTTATTTTAGAAAATATAGTCTTCCAGCTTCTGTAATTCCAACCTAAAAAACCTAAAGCAGCTAGTATGCCTTTGAGCCTACACCACTGATAACTCAATTTTGCACAAACCCATTAAGTGTGGAGAACAGCATGAGGTCTCTCTGTGAAACATGGACACAAATGTTATAAAAATCCTTACGTGAATGTTAGAATGAATTTTTGGAAGGTTTCATCAACAGTACTACATATCTAAGTGCTTTCTAGAAGATAAGCCAGGGACTGTTAAAACAACTCCTGAAAGAATCAGCAATTAAAATCAGAATTCACAAATCCTATGTAGTTTGTGCAGTGTTCTTTGTTCTCTGAATAAAAGCTAAAATAATTACCTTCTGTTCTAGTTCATTCTTCCTGTAGTTGATAGTGATGGAATAGTAATGTCTGTTCAATCCATGAATTAGTGCCTGTAAAGTTCAGGGAAAAGTTTGCAAAAAAATTACCCGCCATTGAAATGAAGAGATATTAGAAGAGTTTATTAAAACACAGCCATCTTCAGACATCACTTCCAGTAAATGTACCTTTTCCTACTTGTCTCTTTCAAAGTTAACTGATAGTTATACTTTCTGTTTCTAAAACTGGACTTATTCCATGCAGTAACACACATCCATTGTAAGAAAAAGCAGTAACTGCCTGCAAACGCTGAGCAACACATATGCACAGATATTTCCTTCACATCTTACCTCACTCAATAAATTTGGGTATCATTTCTACTAAAACACATCTCTTTCTGTTAGAAACAGAAGAACGCTGATTATGCACATCACATTCATCCTAGATACCAAAGCTCATTTTTAAATTTTAAATACAAAAATATCCTCTCATAATTGTACCCTTGCTAAATCTGCCTTTAAACTTCATAATCTGAGTGACCGGGATGAGGTGATATGCCATCTTTAAGCACTGATTTTCTATTTTAGTCATATGGATTACTTTTTTTTTTTTGTGAGTAAAGAGCAATTTGGATTAGGATTTGGTGCAGTGGAGTTTAAAAAATTATGTGATAAATCTTCAGCAAAACTATTATTTGCTGTTTTCAATTAAAACTTTACATTTAAAGCACATATTTAGAAAACAGATAAACCATACTTAAACCACAGTCACAAATGTTTCTTATGTTTCAATTGTTCCACCTGTCTATGTTTAAATATATTCTTTAGAGCAATCCAGAATGCATGTTCATTTGCATCTTACGCAACTTAATATTTCAGCATTCCAAAATTATCTGGATGAAAGCTGGAAGTGTTCTCAGACATGCATTTTTTAACACATTTCTTTTCAAAGATACACAGACTTAGAAAAAAAATTGATTACTTTTACAAGAATTAATAGTTCAGGATAACCACTACTCATTTTACTGATTATAATTAGAATTATCAGATACAGATTTTATCATCAATGAAGAACTTTATAGCAGAAGCTATTTGCAATAAGTAGTTTCCACCATCATTTCCTTAACCCAAATTGCTGCATAAATATTTGTTTTGTTTTAAAAACAGTTGTAGATACTGTGAGAGTTTTGCAAATCTCCTATAATACACAGGATTTGACAGGTGCCTTACTTTCTCCAACTTTCCTTCCATACACCCAAACAATTCCTTTATAGAATAGAGAAATAAAAAAGTAAACTACCACTCTACTTTAATACTGAGAGAAGTTGTGGTTTGGCAAATGGAACAGCATAATCTGAAGCCCATAAAATAAACACTTCCTTTACATTCTAAAGTGAACCCAGCTTTTAGCACATTATTTCAATGGGAAATGCCATTCCTGCATGCCTTACAAACTGGATGCACAGACAAAGAACAAGTAAAAAAGGTTCTCATAATAGAAAAAAAAAAAAAAAAAAAGGGAAATAGGGAGAAAACAACAACAAAAGGATGAAGCCAAGTCATGTAGTGTACTTATTATAAAAGCAATACTAAACTGAGTCCGTGCAGGAAAAAAACAGCTGTACATTAAGAACAAACTATGGCTTTTAGCTTAGTGGTGACACTGCAACAGCTCACTGCCAATTTGCAAAAAAAAAATTACACAAAAAACATTCTAACAACAGAAACCCAAAACTCCCATGGCCAAAATTTGCCATAGTGTAGTGACAGTGATCTTAAAATACTGAAGCTTAACAGTACTTCAGGGGCTTATAAGGGAGGTCATTACACACGATCCAGAAAAGCTCAGTTAGGATATTAACCTGAAAGATGCAAGCATGGGCTTGCCTATACCCAGTCAAGATATCAGCTGTTTGTTTCAAACTTATTCATGTTCACGATTTTTGCCAATTCAAAAATCAAAAGTAAAACACAACAATCTTGTTTAATTATCTGGTTTAAATTATTTATTTTAATAAGAAATGGTTTCAATGCATAAGTGATAAAAATGAATCCATCTTCTGAAAGCTAAGAGTATGGTGATCTAGTGTCCCAAAGGTCATTCCTCCCCTCCATGAGATCTATCATGACTAGCATACTGTCATTTTTCGAGCATGCTTATCTAGCAAGTATTATTTTTATTAAGTAAAGGATCCAAAGAAAAGGAATTTAGAAACATGGCTGCAAGTACACATGCCTCTTAGAATGCACAGTAAAAGGAAAAAGTTTTCTGAAGAGAAAAAACAAAAAGACATTGAGGCACAAGAATGATAGATAAAAACATTAAATTGTTCTAGTGAACACTTGCTTCAGATCAGAAGCTGTATCTTGAAACACTGGTTGGCTTCATTCAAGACAAGCATTTTTTGTCTTACTAGCAAAATTGTTAACTTTGGAATTCAAACTCTGAATATCAAGTTTCACAAATGGTTCCAAAGACAGAAAAGACAACGTTCTCAAAGGAAATGTTATAGTTGAGACAACCAAATGACCTAGTGATCCACTGAATCTCCTATTCCACCTTTTTTTTTCCCCCAACAAATGACTCTATGGTATCAAAATCAGAGATGAATTTTAAGACAAAATGCAAGGTTAAATCCAAACTGCATGCTACACAACAATGTTCATATGCATACAGCAGAAAGGCAATATTATTACTCAAAATATATTTTTCCGTAATTTGTTCCAGAATAATTCAAGAAGGCTGAGACAAGTTAATAGAGAAGTTTTAATTTAAAACTGCAATACTGAAAAAGGTTAATAGCCTACCTATTTCATGGCACATGGTATGGTATCAACTGTTACTTTTAGAAGTTTGCATTTAAAAAAAAATTATATTTCAACCTCTGCAGTAAATAATTACACAGAAATTCACACTTCACGAGCTAATTTAGGGCTCAGTTTTGAACTCTTCATATACATAACTCCACTGATGATTCACATCACTTTTAAAAGCATGCAGAAAAATGCTAGAGAGAACAATAAACAACTTGCAGTGTACTGTTTTCAGGCACCTTCCCCCCAAACTGCTGAAAAGGTCCTGCAATTTACAGGATTATCAACACTGGTTTTACCTGGATAGATGGCTTGTTTAAGTGACCCAGATTTGAAGTTGTTTGTCTTGGTTCATGTCCCAAGACCATCATATTAGCATTGATCAATCTGAAGGCATCAATAACAACCTGTAAAAACAAGATGTCAAGTCAATTCTTTTTAGAAAATGCAACTAATAGTGCCAAGCAACAGTGGACAAGGCACAATCAACTCTCATCTGTTTTTGGCCTTTATCCAAAAAATCATTTAATTATAATATTAATAAAAAACAGCCTCCTGCTGGCTATGCTATCAGCACACTACACTACCTTGTATTGTAAAGTGACACCAATTACTATCTTTTCCATTAAGCTGCAAGTTTTATATACATTATATAATAACAAATTTCTATGTACATTTACTCTTAATCTTCAAAGGTATGCATATGTTTGTCACCTAAATCTTATCCAATCATAGTGAATGACAGAGAGAGACTAAAACTGAAAGTGAGCACAAGCTAAGGGACTGAGTCTAAAGCCCAGTCCTGTCACATCAATTATACTACCACAATACTTGAAATGACAAGAAAATTATAGCTAGCAAGGAACTTGCCCCATGTATTCCCTTCTAGTCAGATGCTTTTTGCTTCTTGTGACTATGGAAGGGTCTATAAACTGTCTGATGGATTAAAAAGTCCTTGTCAGTGTCATGCTCAGGAGTAAAAAATAGAGTATATGAAAACCAAGGTCATTTATGATTTAAAGATACACAGTAGGTATTATTCAATGCCATTTCTTTGCGAATAAAGTAAATTCACCACTGATTTTTGTTCTGTCCTATGCTGAATTTGACTATGAAAATATTTGGAGATGGTATTTCACGGCCTAAAGAATAAAATTCAATCACCTATCTTACGTCTACAGCAGATGTGATGGAGCTGAGGACAGACCAGCAATACACACAAAAAGTTAACTCTCACCAGACACTTGCCATTACAAGCCAACCATTCCTGTTCAGGTCCTGGTCTTCTAACTGAGCCCAAGGACATATGCAGCATAACATAGTCACACAAATAGCTCTTGCCAGTCTTTGTAGACAACTTTTCTGCCCAGCATTTTAGAATTAATCCAGTTCTTCAAGATAAATATTTTTAATCTCAGCTGCTTTTACTGCAATAATTTTTATTCTCTCCCATACTATAGACTGGTCAACAACAGACACATTTATAGGACTAGTCTGATATTTTAAGGAATTAGAGCTGAACTAAATCTTTTGTCTTGGATTCAAAAAGAAATCAACCATTGTCTCCTATCAAAAGTCTGTGGAGAAGGTGACACTGGGTTTTCCACATTGTCCCAACATTTTCCTCTTGATTACCACCAATAATAACTAAATACATACAAAGTTTGTTAGGATTATAATTATTAAAGTAATTGATGTTTAAATGAAATTATTAAGTATTTATCATAAAATATTTATCAAATTGTAAATTTAAAAAGCCTACTAACTCATTACGTTTACTTTTCAGGTCCCAATATTTCAGCCACATTGAGTGAAAAAGTACCACTCACTATCACGACAGCCTACTGAGTGATCTCTCAGCTGACAGACCTTTCTGCATATATCATGGCTTAGAATATCCTATAGAACGTGTATGAAACAATTTTATATTAAAAATATTAGGCTGTGACCCAATTAATGTCAGTTAACAGTTACATTTTTGGACAATAATCAAACCAAATTACATTTAATAAGCAGCAAATGCAAACCTCATTATATTAATACTACAAAATTATTAAAAAAAACCTTCATTCTCAATAGCTTATATACATCTCATTGACCCAAAATAAATGTGTTTTTCCTCTTATTACTATCAGATTTCTCAAGTATCTTAAAATACTCATGAGAAGCCATTTTATTTACATTGTGTTCCATTTTAAACAGATGCTCCCATTTACGAACACCTGGAAATGCCCAACCATAACAAACAGGCAGTATAAATCAAAAAGTGGAGTGAAGAAAAAAAAATCCACACTACAGATCTCCTGAGACAAGCTGGCTATGAGGGGGAAAAAAAAAAAAAAAAAGCAAATAATAACTGACTCTGAGGAGCAAGCAAGGCTAGCAGGACAGTGCAGAGCCAGGTCAGGCAGGGCTCGCGGCCTCTCCAGACAGTGCAACCAGCACCACTTCAGCTGGGCAGCATAAGAAAGCCATGTGAAGAATGAAATCACAAACTGCACACTTTAGACAGGGATAAAACCGTAATTCCTATAGTCTAGAAGGGCAGAACAATGCACGCGGATGATATTTCTCATCTTAGTTGCGCTATGACGAGCAATGGTAACTAAATACTTTAACTACACTAAGATTAAAGGAATTTGCTGCTATCACTATAGCAACCATCTTAAAGAAACTAACATGCTCAACAACCTGGAGGCTAAATTTAGACCTAATACGCAATAAAAGCATAAACAACAACAAATCCTATATACTGGCTTCCACGAAATGTAATTGCTTTCTTCATGGTGAGAACAAATCAGTTCCTCCGTTAAAGGATTACATAAAAATAAATACTCATTAATGTCCAGAGTACTAATGAGCAGTGGGTGAACTAGGTGTTAATTACGCCACAGTAAGATTAGAGAAAAGAACCCCTGTGGGTGAGCGCCTGGAGGCGCGTCGAGCTGAAGTCAGCTTACTACGTTTGTGTATTTTGAAGTACAGCATGATGGAATCAGGTGACGGCAACGTGGTCGCTTGCTGTTGTACGATGGAAACTTCAGAGACAGCATTATCAAAAAATGAACCTCTAAGGTTTAATTAAAAGCAGCACAAACCCACACTTCACTACTCAGAATTTCACAAAGAAGTCAGTATGTCTCATCCAAATTTTTTAAGCTGTCATTGCACTTGAATTATCTAATGCATCCTGCAATGTGTTAGTAAAAACCACAGTTTTCAAGCTTCTTGCTAAATTCTGTTTCTGTAAAGACATAAAAAGTTAAAGAAAAGTCTGTGGCATTGGGATATTTTCCAGAAATAAGAAGGTAAGATTTTTTTCAAATGTAATTCCACAGTGCATCTCTTTCACCGCTCTGACCAGTTAATTTCTCTGAGTACAAGTGTCTTCAGACTTTACAGGGGTCATTTCAACAGCAGACAGCTTATAACAAAACCATTAGCAGTTTGGCTAGCTTAAGGAAACCTCTTACTTTCCTTTTTTGTTTATTATCACTGCATGAATCTGCAGCATATGAGAGTTTATAATTTCTCGGGCTTGTTAAATTCATGTTAAAGGTCTGTTTTCTTGTTGAATAAATTTTGTTCATATAATGCTGCCTATTTCATATACTGAGTCTTTAATAGCACCTTTGGTCTATGCGCAACTCACAGATCAAAACAGAGGACTAAAATAGGGGTTGATGATGCTATTTACATGTGTGATTCCTGCTGTCTTCTTGTTAGTAGCTTTAATATAATAGAAGACCTTGTCTGTTTTGTAATTAACACATCTTTACTGGAGAGATATTTGGAAGTGATTGCTGTGAATATACTGGTTAGTAAAATAAACACAATCACACACCACTTTCTGTTATCAGACAAATTTGTGAATTGTACACATTATACTCCAGATCAACAAACTGTGATATAACAGCCAAGTAGAAGACACATTTATATAACCCTTTATTTTTCTGAAAATATGTATTCAATCTGACCTTGCAAATATAATTAGCTTGTGGGATGTGTGGATTTCAGTACCATGGATGCTTTACTAATTGCAGCTCTTGGAAATAGATACTAAATATTTGGAAGCTGCCAATACAAAATAAAAACTGCATCTTTTTGTACATCTGTCTTAGCTTCAAAAAAGCATAATAATCTAGAAAACAATAACTATACAGCATTTTCCAAACATTTTCCTGGGGTCACTAATCACAATACAGACCACATAATGGACTTTCAGAAACAAAATTCATAATTATGCTCAGTGTACTTTATAAATTTGAGAATAGCTATAATTAATACAATTCATGGCTACTCACAAGTGTTGGATTCTTCAACTGGTAATTAGATAGAAATCTGGCCTTTTCTAATCTGCCCGTAGTTATTAAAAATAATGGCACAATTAAAAATGTAGAATGTTCAGTAGCCAGATGTTTTAGCTTCTTCAGACAGCGTGCACCAGATACATAACCACTTTTTCTAAAGCAGTCTTCAAAACTTTGTTTGAAAAAAAATTATGGGAAACTTGGGAGTAATTTACAGATGTGATTCTATTAAATTCCTCCAACATCAAATCTACAAATAAGACTTAAACACGTAGAGCAAGGTCTACCATATTTTAATGCCAAAGTTCTGTAAGAAGTAAGCCAGTCTTTTGTATTTTAATTACACTTTTTTCTAGCATCAATATTTTTTCCACTGAAGATTCTATCACATATGGTGGCTATCTTTAAAAATGTATTGTATCCTTTAAACTCAAATAGCAATGCATTGTTTATGCCATATGTTTGTGAACAAATACGCCAGTGCTTAAAGAAAACTCTGCGAAAGATATAATGTGGTTATGCCAGGTGTGGAAAAAGAAGTAATGTCCCATCTAAAATATCTTTTATCACCTGCAACTGACCTGTTATCGACTGCTTAGTTTGTTTCTAGATTCTTTAAAAATGAAATGGAACATGTGACCTGAGAAGTGCAGCTATGGTTTATGACCATTTCGTTATTTATGCTGCCATGCACTGTTAGACAACTACAAGTGAAGAACATCTTCTGTCCCCTGTAAGCCCACAGCATAAAAAATTAAAAGAAATCTTACTTTTTATGCCATTTCCAATGAAAAGCACTAAGAACTGAAACTGACTCATGCCAAATGCATACCACTGAATTGCTGTGATTGTGAGTTTGAAGTTTGCAACATGGAAATTATTTATAAAATGTCAATTTTAGCTCTGGAAAATATATTCCTAGGAGTATGTGCATTTTCCTTCTCTATCCTTAGAGAATTGCTTATTTGTGGTCAAATCTGCTGTACAACTTCAACATCCATACTGGGAGGGGAGAGAACTACAGTATAATACATTTATCTTGACAAGTGAGGGCATGCATCCATAACTCACAAGCAGCAAACCACAAGTTTTAAAGCTATATGCCTTAATGAAGATAAATGGACTATTCTACATCCACTACGGCAAAAGGAAATTAAACATTTAATACTTTCCAACAAAAAGTCTTCTTGAAACTTTTTTGTTTTAGGGAAGGGCATGAACTGAAATAACCTGTGAAAATGGTTTCATAGGTAAGTATACATTGCTAATTTAAACACAGCAAATCCAAAGGATGCTGTTTTAAAAATTTGGAACACCAGCATTGATATTAACAGTTTTGGCATCACACCAAAAAAAAAATTGGGACTTAAAATATGCAAAACATGTTATTCTGAATACATGCAATTATAATAAAAATGTTGGCTTTCATACAAATCGTCGAAAATGCATGGAAGAGTGGCGGTGATAAAGCAGTTCAGTGCAAATGTGGTTTATGCCCACGCTCAGAAAAATCATATCCTCAACTGAAATGCACATGCATGAACACCAAGTGGCCTACTCTGCAGTGCAGATGCAATTCATCTCCTACAAACATGATTCTTCAGGGAAAAAAAAAATGCATCAGCCTTTATTGAATCAACAGTAAACAACACCAACACAAATGTTATTTTCTTCCTTACTCTCCAAATCAGGCTGCTATCAAAAACCTAGATTTAAGTTGGCTCCTGCCTAGATCCAAGCCAGTTGTTTCAGCCCCAATAAGCAGTCTCTGCTATACCAAATGCACTGTCCTGGCAATAGTAAAATGTCACAGTTCAACTAATCAGTTCAACTAATCAGTCATTTGGTGGTCACTTAGCTGTTTGTTACACGAACCTGGTAATCCCACTCTTGCCGAATATAATTGCTCTCCTTACGCCACAGGCTACTATGGTAGCTGACAGTGTCATGTCTTGTTGACACTGACACTCCTGTTGACCAACTTTAGTGACAGAAGCAAACAGAGAAGTACATAGGCAGAAAGATTCAACATTATCAAAAAAGCTTTTTCTAAGAAAGAAAGACTTCATCTTCAAGCTTTGGTAACTAAAAGGCTAAAATCAAACTATGAAAACATATTACTGTATTCTTGTAGTTATTTATGACAATAACCTCAACAATGCAAACTGTTAGTGACAAAGTACCAAAGCTTCATCTCCTCCACTATTATTTCTCAGCTGTTGTAGTTCTCCCCTTTAATTTCAAAAGCTACAAATTACTAACAATCATAGACTCATAGAATCCTTAGAGTTGGAAGGCACCTCTGAAGACCATCTAGTCCAACTCCCCTGCAATGACCAGGGACATCACAGCTACATCAGGCTGCCCAAGGTCTTATTCAGCCTCGCCTTGAAAGTCTCCAAGGACATGGCATCAACCACATCACTGGGCAACCTGTTCCAGTGCCTTACCACCCTCATTGTTCAGTAACATACCAATACTCAAGGCATTTATACAAGTACTCAAGGTTTATACACATTATAAGAGTACCTAATTGCTGTACAAAATGTACAGAATGATATAATCTCCATCTCTAAACAGTTTCAAACAAAACTATGCATTGTAAAGTTCCCTTCTGTATTTTACAATTTTTCCTTTTCAATGGAAAATAACATTAATAAGTCCAGTTCTAATAACAAAAATTTTTACAGGTAAAAAATATTCTGATATAAAATTGTACATTTTACATGCTTTAAAAGAAATTTTATTGTAAAATATGAAGTACATAATAACTCAAAGTCAACAACTATCTCAAATCAGTAGTGGACAACACAGTCCATTAAATGTTTTGTTTAGTTTTTTACTAATACTTGCAAGCTGTACTCTTGTAACTTGATTTTGCCTGTTTCTGGAGAAGATTTATTAAGAAAACAATTATTAAGATATATGTGTGAACTGAGGAGGGAAAGTTGTGCATGTAAAAAAAAAAAAAGTCCTGATAGCTAGCTCCTATCTACTTCTCAAAGTTCTCATAAATTTAATTCCTAGTGGGCTATTTTCAATTTCAGATTTCACATGTTACACTAATCTCTCCATACATCTCATCTTAAGGGTTGCTTTTTTTTCCTCCTTTAAAAGTAGCCACTACCTCCCAACAAACAAGGGAACAGGAGAGGTATAAAGAGGAAAAAAACAAAACAGTATGGAGGTCTGAAAGTGTGCATTTTAGAAAACTAGTGTAAGACTTATGTTCAGCCAAAGAAAATTTTTGAGGATAGGTGGCAATTCCAACATCCAGAAGAGTCATTGTTAGTTTTCTGCCTCCTTTTGGTTTCATTCCTTTAGACTAACAAGTTATAAAATCAAATAAAATCACTCTTCTTATGTGAATTATTGAACAAAAAAACCCGGCCTATTAAGCTGAAAAGTTAAAAAATAAAATCAAGTATTGTAAAGACCATATCTCTCTCATATGTAACAAACTACAAACCGGTTGACACCTTGATCTAGAATTAACACATGTACCAACGATTGGGCAAAAGAAGAGAAAGAGTACTGGAATAGGTCAATCAGTAATGAACTCTGTTTGACCACATATAAGTTTTGTGATGGCACTTTACTCTCTTATCCTATGCCTGCATAAATTTTGTCCATTTCAAAAACAGACACTGCAAGAATAATAAAGCATTAGAACAGATATCCCAGGAGTCAGTTGCATCTCAAGATTCGAGTGGAAAAAACCTTAGAGTGATTTCATCTGAACTCTGTGCTGAGCCTGTGCTGTGCACAAAGCTGGACTAGTTCTCCAGAGATAACTTCCCACTAGAATGACTGCTACTACCCGACCAACCAAAAGTTAAGGCTTTTTCCTCCTCATTCTTTCTGAATAAAATTTGGGTAATAATAAAATACCAAAGTAAAAACCTCTTCTATAAAAGTTGCACGATATGGTCTGAGCATGGGATTAAGATGCACAGCATGTTTATCTGCCAGGAGGTGACAAACAGGCAAAGTACAATTTATAAAAAGTTATCACAAAGACAAGTTTTCTTCAGAAAACAACAGATTTTCCTACCACTGTTTCTGACAGTGCCTTGCTAGGAAAGATTATGGAGCAACAGACAGGAAATTTTGCTGTATGAACAGGAGGTTTGTTAGGGACTATACTCAAAACCATAAATGGCAAAACTTCAGATCATTTTGATATTTCACAAAATTTTGTCAGCAATTATTAATTGACAGAAACCAATGAACTACCTCTCAGGAAAGCACACCGTTATTAACAGTGACTTTTTCTAAATAAAGATTTCTAACAGCGCTAAATAAGTAAACTAAACAAAGGTTAAAGCTTTAAAAAGTTTTAAAAAGAAAACATCACCCTTTTTCTTAACATAAATGAGTATGACGCTATAGTTAATGCTTGTGGAGTGAAAAATATACCTACATGAAACTTACCGTAATGTAGTATTTTCTTTAAGAGGTGAGGAACAGCTGCTAATGTAAGGGTCCCCCCCCCAATTTTTTTTTTTTTTTTAACATTTGGCAAAGGTATATAGTTCTCTGTACAGAGATTTTAAAATGTATGTTGGAAAGAAATATAAAATGTCAATATTTAACTTTATTCCAGAACTTTAAGTACAAGATCAAGCAACAGCTAGCCAGATTGTCCACTGTCCATATTTTACCGTGCTTGACTTCATTCACAGAATGGGAAAAAAAAAAAAATGCCAAAACAAAGCTTCTTCTCTCTAGCTTCTGTTAACACTGACCTCAGTTAAAATCCACTGATCTGCTGTGAGTTTGTTTTAGAGTCAGCAGGAACATTATCAGCTTCAATATATGTAAAGGTCAGCATATAGAGTTATGCCTTTCATGTGTCCTACTATATTTATGTAAAAATACCCCATTCCTAAAATGGCCACAGTGGTCCATAAACGGATCCTAAAATGGCATTTAACCCATGAGCCTATATGAGGATTTTTTTTTTTTTAATGTGAATTTCATATTTTCTTCAAGGCTGTTAAGATGACATAATGCATCTTTTTCGAAACTGGTGAGAACTTTACATCTTCTTGTCTTTGAACTGCAGCCACCAGTGCCACTCCCAGCAGATCTTTGGAATCAGAAGACACGTGGCCAGATAAAGACAGCTAACAAGTTGTAGCTTTCCACCCATGACACGGCAAACCACTTTTTAATGCCTTGGATAGAAAGGATGAACCTGAAGCTCCTCACCAGAATTCATTTCAACTTCCTGATGCGTGAAAATTACCTCTGCCCCATTTCCTTTCTCCCCAGCACCAGCTGCCTCACCAGCAGGCCGCAGCCATTTATCTGGGCACGGACTGCTCTCCGGCAGGTTTAAAATCAGCTACTGTGTTATTTTGGACTTTGTTTTTAAATACTTCTAATCTCAGTCAAAACACACCATATTAAAATCTTCTACGCCACATGTTCACTGTAATTTTTGCCAGATAGTTATGTTGGTAAAAGGTATAATGAGTAATGATCTTGGACTCACATAGCTACACACATCCGCAAAAGCCCCCCACTGTAGTGGCTACTACAGCAAGAAAACTACCTCTGCCAGCATTGCTTCTTCTGCTGGCAATGGGGAAACAAGGGCCTTGAGATAGGCACAACTCAAATTACCCAGCATACCAAGACGCACCAGACAGCATACTAAGGCAGCCATACACATGAAGCAGTCAAACCTGACCTACAAAACCTCACCAAGTCTAATATATCTGTTCTTACAGTTCATCTAAAACCAAATACATTCTAATTTAAGTAAGTGAACTTCTCAAACAAAGACAAAAATCATGCAGACTCAATAGCCCAATCTCACACCCCAAAACCCAGAGATTAATTAGAAGTAGTAGACATAATTTGGG
The DNA here is from genome assembly GCA_035772895.1 of Perdix hodgsoniae. Lineage (NCBI taxonomy): Eukaryota > Metazoa > Chordata > Aves > Galliformes > Phasianidae > Perdix > Perdix hodgsoniae. Next base: position 577,823 of record JAPSGF010000048.1, on the reverse strand, counting down.
GGATTCAAATTCTAAGATTTAGGGATGCACTTGCCAGAAACATGACAGATGTAATTTATTTTTTTTTTTTCCTTAATATACAAAACCTGAGAATGCAATTGAATGACTGTAGCAGCTAGACTTGCATGGAAAACAAACCCTGCAAGACTTCCAGTGATCTTAAGTACCAGCATCAATGCCATACAAAAAGCTGTAACTGAAAAACATTTAGATAGACAAAAATTCAAAATAAAAATGCCAAAGCTTTTTTCTCATGAAGAGAACAAAGACCTTCATTTAAGATGGCATCTGTGTCAAACAGTAGGAAAAAAAAAAAAAAAGCACTTAGTGAGCAAATGTGGTATAACGTAGCATGACTTACTGGGAGGCTTTTCCCCTTAATGGATTTAATAGCTAGTTAGCTCTACATTATTAGTACACACCCCCAAATTATATTTTGACAAAATAAAAATAATGTTTCAATATTTGTATTGGAAAGAGAAAATTAAAGCAAGCTAGGCAAACCTACAGAAAAAGTTCTAGGAAAAAGTCAGCACAAATTAAATAGCATAATGCAACAATTGTCTCCCCCAAAACTATCAAAATATATCAATTACACAGTTTAGAAGGAAGTAGAATTGATTCAGATGTGGAATATCTTCCAAACAATCACAAGCTATTCATTTTTCAAATGCCTCTGCTTTACATAAACAACTACAAGATAAAAATCAGAATTTGAATAAAACAAACCAAGAAAACAATTTAAGTGCAGTGCAACTGTGGCTTCAGAATATTTTATTATGGAATTAAAGGAAAGCTTAGCAGAATCATTCGATAGTTTCTCTATAGTCTGTCTCACAGGAAATATGGTACTACAGCTTTTCAGAAAATGAACACTTTTTAAATATTTATAAAATTACATTAATAAAATCCATAGATATATATCATGATGTATTTCAATAATTATTCCACAATACAATGGGAGTGCATGCTCAAACAAAACACCTCAGCAGTATTTTAAAGCAGTAAACCACCTAGCCAATTTCTGTGCGTTCTGTAGTTTTTCTAATCCACTCTCCCTGTGGTTGAGCAAAATCGAATTGCCTCTCACATTTGCAGACAGCTCTGTGAAGGTGATAATAGAGCTGCTCCCTGCTGTCATGAGGCAGGAAATAGGAAAATGGCATATGGGGCTAGAAAGAAATAAAAAGAGAACTAAACAAGAACAAAAGAGATTTCAACAAAGGACAACTATAACCCAATATGCTTTGCAAGTTAATCTCTTTTCATAATCATTCAACATATTTAATCATTTATCGTCACGTTTTCTAGAAAACTTGAATGCTTGATACCAAGTCTTCTGTAAAGTTTTATTCTGTAAAACATTTTGGAATGGAAATGCTACTAAGAGCCAACATATGTAACGCCTATAAATCAATGCCTTATTAGTACCCACATTAAGGGGCTAAATCTATTCCAATCTGTTAGTAATTCATCATAGACTTTGTGGCTAAAATGAAATCTCTGAAACAATGCATACTCGGATTATCAGTTGTTTGTATCCACAGTGCCTTCATACTAAATTCTTACTGAAGTACCTTTAAAAAAGAAAAAAAAGCCTACTATACCTTTCCTTTTACACTCTGAATGGGATCCACCACCACAGCAACCGCTCTTTCCGATAATGCTTCAAAGCTCTGCTGAGTATTGATATCTACACCAGACAACCAACAGCCAAAGCCAGGGTGACTGTGATACCAACCAACAACCATCTCAGGTCTGAAATGAAAAGGACATTGAAATCCTTGAAAAATAAAAACGTGTCACAGAAGAAGAAACAGTTTCATTTCAGGGCAAAAATTAGGGTAACTTGTAAAAAAAAAATACCATTGGAAATACTTAAATTACTCACCATAGTATGGTGAAAACATGGACATGAATAAATCCAACAAAAGTGTGTTATCATTAAGGGATGCACATTAGCAGAGGAAAATCATGCTTTCAGTTTTTCACCCTGTTACCACACCTTCCCTGAACCAGTTTTTACCCTTTCAGCACTTGAGTAAATATCTACTCTTTAACTCCTTGGCGTCAAGGGTTGAATTTTCACTGCAGAAAGTCCATTTCAGACATGGACAACGGAAACCAACAGTGGGAAAGGATTAAATATCAATTAAACCAGCAGTAGAACTAGGAACTCAGTCAAAAAGCAATTTGCACTGTTCTGTTCAGCTGCTGAGCCTTTTGCTAACATTAATTTTGAAGTTTTTCCCACAGTAAAAGAATTTGAGCAAGCAGGCGACAACTGTTGAGAGGTAGGAGTGAATAAAGATTCATTTAAATACTACGGTATTTTACCCAATTATTTTTCTTTTCGTTAAAATTGCACGAAAGCAAGCTAAAACAATGCATTTTTTTTGTCTTAATTGAAAAAGAAAATCAATCTTTTACTAAATAGAGCAGCATTCTAATCTTTTTGTGCAATAATCAAAGATGTAAGTTTAATGTGAGTGACAACCTCCTGACAATGGAAAGGCACGAGGTGAATTACATGCTATGCTACTCAGCCATTTTCTGGGACAATTATTTCTTTTCAAAAATTACGAACAACCCCGTGTTCACTAATTTTGCAGAGAGCCAACTGTTTCTTCTAAACAATATGCAGAATGTATTTGTTATTCCCAGCTCTCCTCAGGGTGACTTACCTTCCTGTCTGTTTCAGCATATCCAACATTTTTGCTTGAAATACAGGATCAACTGCCTCCACGCTGACACCCTAATGTAAAGGGAAACAACAATCACAGCAATTGCAGATAAAGTCATACTTCAAATCTTTTAACTTGTTACTTTTCACAAACAAAAATTTAACACAATCTCACTAGCATATGCTAAAGAAGTGAAATGATTACTTTAGAAAACCTTTAAACGTAAAATACAGTTTTATAATATAAATGTATTTCAATGGAATTTTTAAAATGCTAAAAAGATTCTGAATTGCCACTTAGGTAATTTCTACTATGAGCAAACACGATTAAAAGGATTCATTTTTTTTCCTCTTCTTTCTTTCCATTCTGTAAACTTTGGCCTGTTGTTTCTCAAATTAAGCTCCAGAGATTTTTGTCAAGATAAAAGCAGCTTTTTGGTAATTCTATGTAACTGGCTACATAACTGGCTACATACTATGACACACAAACAGGACAAAATAGTTAAAATGCTTCATTTCGCAGCTTTGAACTACAAAGAGATTCATGCATATTTTAAGAGCAGTATCTTAAGTTACACAAGAAAAGCATCATAAGCTCCAATTATGCTTTTTATACTCTTTAAAATATCTGTCCATCACATTAATATTCTTATTCAAAATTAAAATACATATTTTTTTCATATCACAGTAATATCACTTAAGAGATGTGCCACTATAAGGTCTATCACAGAGATTAAGTTTGAAGCATATCCATAGCATTGTCACAATTAAGGGTATGGTAAACTTCTAATCAAATCTTTACATTCTTTAATTCCTCCCTCGGCTCCTACTTTGAATTTTTGAAGTTATCAATTTATATATCTTATAAGTGATGTTATAACCACATATTTATACATACACAAAGTGATCTCCATATTGATATACTCACCCACGTGTATACAGACAAGTCACTTTTTTTTTTACTGAAATCCATGAACACAAATGATCAAACAGCACCCAAGTATAATAAACCGTCTAAAATGGTATCAACATGTGAATTACGGATGTTCACACTATACCTAATAGGTAGGCAGAGCTTGCTCAAATAAGGTTGCATGAATTAGTAAGGAAGGAAAAGCTTTTACAAATTATTTATTGTAGAGAAGAAGAAAGAAAAAAGTCTAACTACAAAGAACTCACCGTTCCAGACTGTGGCATAGCAAAAACATCAATCACTCTCACAGTGTAATCATCAACAAATTCCCCAAGCATCAGCCCCATAACTTCCATAGGGACACCAGCACGACCATGTTTCAACATCTGGAATGAAGACGACACGACATTGTTTAACTATGGAAGTTTGAGCAGTAGGAGGCTCAAGTTTGACCTGGGAGAGTTCTTGTAGCTTTTCTTGCTCTATTGATAATTTGCAACTGGTAGCACCTTTGGAAACTGTAAGGAAGTATACAAAGTAGTATATAAATTAAGCTATAAAAAACAGTAAGTTTCCTATTCTGAGTGTTTCACTCAGTTCAATGTTAAATATATTGTAAAAATCAGTCTGAGAAGCATTAAGGAGCCCAAGTGCACAGAGCCTGGGGAGGTGCCAGGTGCTCAGCCTGCAGCACCACACGGAGCTGGAGCACAAACACACTTACTTTCAGCAGCGCCAGGGATGAGATATAAACCTGTTCCGCTGTGTCGACCGCAGGAGCATCTGTTGGTGGCCCCTATGAAAAGAATAAATAATCAAGTATTTTCCCCACTGTTGTTACGCTGCCATTTCTAAACCTTTTGTATTCTGCATTATGAAATTAAAGAAAAACGCGTAAGATCGAGAACTTGTGTGCAAGATGCAGATCCTACAAACAAACACAAAAGCACACCCAAGCCCCCATCACATCTTTACAGCACTTCCCAACACTAAACTACTTTGTAATAAGAGTCACTGAGCCCCCATCCTGCCTCTCCCAGCTCCAGATCAACACCACTCCAAAGAGCAATCTTATCAGAGACCATCACATACAAAGCTGGCAAGCACTGCACCGGCACAAACCTGTTACAAGCACCCAGACTAACAGTCAGATAAGTTTCCATTAGTCAGCCTTGCTGCAATGCTAACCTTCATCAGCTGTAAAATACGGCCAATTCTCCAATTAACTATGTTTCTTACAGCGGTGTGAATGTAAATGCTGCTGGGCTAGCATGATTAACTGGCACCAACACAAACAGCAATTTCCCTTTGCTTCATCAGCTTTCTGCTAAAGAGGACTTGCAGATAAAGGCTAAGGGAGTACTTCGCAGATACACTGGTAGAGCGAGAGAAAAAATGGACCTCCGATCCCTAGGTGGAAAGCTGTGAACAAAATACTTTGCTCTTTGCCTCATGAGTAGTTATTCAAAAATTAGCACAACTGTCCCAGGTGTGAATGATTGGTTGAAACGGGTTCTCTATATTGCTGAAAATGAAAAACACAGGAGGCAGCAGTTTAACTGTCCCTTTCTTGAAGAGCAAGAGACACATTGCTCTTACAAACAGAATTCCGTATCAGCTTACCTCATTACAGCCAATTAGCAGTACATTCATTACTTTGTTAACAAATTGCACGCATGCAGCAGATTTCCACTGAAAACACAAAAGGTTACCTCTGCACCAAGTGACACAGAAAAAACTTGTGAAGGCTACAAAGCAACTACAGAGCAAGGGAAGAAAGATGCTCCCCATTACATTAAGAGAGGAAAATAAATATTTTGTAGATTTAGAACTTTGATTCTACGCTTACAAGCAATAGAACAGTTACAGTGAAAAAATCAACAAGCAGTTCATCAGAACATGCTATGGGACCAGAGCACCAGAATCACTTGTCCCATAGCTATGACCAAACCACTTGGCTAGTGAAATTTCAAATGCCCCACCATTCTCCAGAATTACATTTTTCCTCTAAATCCATCATTTTACATTCTTAAGTGCATCTTTCTTGCTTCAATTAAAGCACCCTAGAAATTTTCTTCTGTTCCCTTAGCACTTTGGAAATCACAAAGACTGAGATTTCCATTTAACCACAGATAAGAAGAAAGCACAGATGGAAAAAAAAACAACAACAACAACACAACCACCAAGCTTGAGATTGATAACATTTCCCTCCTATGTATCCATGCCTATATATAGCATAAAGCTATTCACTCTCATTTTTCTATCTGTTTTAGACCAGAGAGAGTAATAAGTGAGTGCAGAAGTACAAACGCAGTGACCCTGGCTCTGTCTTCTGAAGAATTGTAATACCAATTCTGTGACATCACCACGTACATACTCATTTGTCCCAGATTTACCTTAACATTTCACTGCAAGCAAGCATCCCACTTCAACACCCATTATTAACTAAAGAATTGGGATTTCTGGAAAACTAACGTTTGGGTTTGACAAAACTCAGGAACTTAAACTGAAGTTTATTCTGCAGGTTATGACGTTTAAATTGGCTCTCCTGCATGGCCTCTCCATTGCCTGTCAGGGAGGCAGATCACACTGACACCCTTCCTGCAGCTGAAGTATTAATCACAGCTTTGTTCCCTGCACAGACACCTGCATTCACAACTTGTAAGAGTTTAATTATTCTTCCTAACTTTTCCCTCTTTCAAATCTATTTAAAATCAGTCAGTAGAGTCAACACTGACAACAAAGAGACAAAGACAAATATTACATTTTGTTTTTGTAATAAGACAGCTAAAACACTGTTAGCTTAAGCAAAGGTAGGAACTAGGGCATTAGCCTACCAAGCTCATTCCTAATCTCTCTCTTTCATTATTTCTGTATTACTTGGAGCTTTCAAATCGTTGTAGTGGTTTTTTCGTTTGTTTTTGCGGTGGTAATGTTCCAGAAGTATTTAATGTCATTCTTGATGTGATCCCTTCAAGATTCTGTACGCTAAGTTTGAAAAACAGAAATCACTTTCTGATAAATTCTCCTGCCCATACCCATAGCCAATGATTCATCTTCAGCACAGGAAGTATTGTTAATACAAAAAGGAAACACTTTATTGGTGTAAACCAACTTTGCCCTGCATCCTTTCCTCCGCCCCCCCTCGTGTCTTTTAAGCCATGGCATTCACTAAGAATGATTTTGTACACTGTGTGAGATTAGCTATACATACATAAAAGGACTACACTAAGGGATAGCAGACAGCAATCATGAATTCACTGTTTCACTTTAAGCAAAGATCAGCTCCAACTCTTCTCATGCAATTTATCTAATTTACTTGAACTCTCAAAAATTAGCTAATGGTAATTTAATGCAAATATATTGTAGACTTATCGATAACCAATCTTCCTACATAATATAGCACATATCAACTAAATATTTCCTTGGTCATAGCTGTTTGTCTGGGAGATATGACAACTTCCTTTTACTATGCTTTCCTGATAGATCACAATTCCAATCTAAACATGAGAAAATGAGGCAACTTGTTGTAGTGTATAAATTATATGTATGAATCCTCAACCTACAACAAAAACAAAGACTAGAATATCAGCATAAAACAAATTGCTCAAAGTTTTGAATTGATTCCTAAGTACTGATCCAGGAATTTTGAGGAAAGAAGTGGGTTAAATCTTGTCCACAATTACCTTTGTAAGAGATTTAATTCCCTTTTATTTTATACCATAGGCAAAATGGAATAGAAAACAGTACTGAAACAATTGTCCACCAAGAGAAAAATATAAACCCAGGTTTCACTAAAGATTCTTAGCACAAAGCTTTTAAGGATTCGACAAACAAAACCATCTGAATAAATCTTGAAAGATCCAAGTAGTTTACTGGGCCTTAAATAACGGCAATTGAAACAAACAGGCATTTGGAAACAGGAGCCATCTGACTTCCAGCTCTGACCATTTTCTTTTCTGAAAGAGATGACACTATAGGATACTGCCAGGGTGGCAGTCACAGCTGGACACCAGTTACTCAGCACATTGGAGTCACACAGGCACTACATGTTTAGAGATTTCTTCGGATGGCTCTGCTTATCTTCCACAGAATTTTACACACTTCTTTCATGAAAGAAGGGAACAAGTAAGACAGCGTTATTAACTGATCTCCACGTGGAGGCAAAGTATTTTACACTGACCTCCACAACATGTACTGTTCTGTTATCACTGTTCATAAACTTCCCTGCCTGCCAAATTTGCTTCATGAGGATGGTGATCCTTTGTTAGAGTACTGAATTAATTTAACTGGTGTCGGAAACTCAAACAAGAAAGCTTCATATCTGTAGCACAGAAGATCTGTTGATATTTTTGATTTCACTGTGGCAAAGATCACAGTTTTCCCATTACACAGACTTGCAGACTGTCCACCCTGCTGCAAAACAGCATACTGGCTTCTTTCTGCAGGCCCCAACTTTACTAAGTAATTTACTGCAGAACTCGAACTTGGGGAACTGCGGGAAAATGCTATTTAGAAATGTCAGGGAATATTCAGCATTCTTAATCACTGCTGTATAAGCCAAATTATTAGAATTCAAAAAAATGTTGAAAAAAAAAGGAGTAAAATTATTATGCTACCTATTGAAAAATGATGTTTCTTCTGAAGCACCTATGCACGTTGTGAGTAAGAGAAACGCTCACCTAAAGGTCAGACACACTGATGCAATCAAACTCTGGCTTTGCTTAGAATGGCAGAACCCCAATTGGTAATGCTGTGTATAATTAAAATGCTTTTTGTTTTTGGTGTTTCTAATATGACTTATAATTCAGAAGGAATCGCATTCAAATTATGAACAGATGATTACACTGAAGTATTAAAATTATGCATGATATGCATAATTTTATTTCAAACAGTTAAAGGGATGATCCAATATAAAAAGCAGCCCTTTACTTGGGCAGCCCTTGTTGACGAAGTGTTAAAGGCATTTGCCATTCTAACAGGATAAAAACGAATGTCTCAAAGTGTTACCTACTCAGGACTTTTAGCAAATTTGTTAACACTTTTAGGTATATTACTCCACCTTTCTCTTAGTGTGAACTGGTATCAATTATTTAGCCAATTTTATTATGTTATTAAAATACCTGCTGATTAAATGCGAACTAAAGTGTCATTTCAGAGCACTGCTCCCTATTTGTACTATTTTACATTTTTCCAGATAGGTATAAGAAGTGGACTCGATTAATTACGCTAGCAACTGAGAAATATTCTGCAAATGGAGACAGCTCCTATTGTCTAAATAAACCTTAAATACTGCTCCAGTGTCATGCTAATAGAACAGAAGATGATTTTGAAATATAGCACAGCAGTTCCAACAAAGAATCTTGGTTTTATGGGAGCAGCTGAAATAAAAAAGGGCAGCAAAGTGAAGTGCTGCAGAGCAAATCTTATCTGTATTGTGTCAACCAGCATTGCTGTGTAAAATATATAAGAACCACTACCATCATTCCTTTTTTTTTTTTTTTGCAATTGGAACAATTTAAATGTGAACATAGAACACACAAGCGAACACTGGCTGCTGTAGTGTTTATTTCTTCCCTAGTAAGGCAAGAAAGAACCTTTTAATAGTTTAATTTTGTGAGTATTAAACAACTAGTGTGAAAAACAAGCTGCATGTAAACTATTTCTACTGCCTCTGCTTCAATGACTAGCTGAGGCAACCTGTTATAGGAGGTGTTAATTGGCAATAGGAGTACAAGTCAGAAGCATGTTCCCCATCGTCCTAACCCAGCAAGGCTAGGTCATTAAAGTGGAAATGAATTCTTTCATGGCGACTTAACCCTTTCAGTACATATTTGCAGCTGTTATAACTCAAGACAATTGAGAAAGACAAAATAAAACTTGTACTACGGCCAGAATGTAAGTAAGCATTCAGTAACCATTTTCCTTTAGTCCTCTACTTCCTTCATAGTAACCATTTCAGATAATCACATTTGTTTTAAATATGGGAGAAAAGGGGCACTAGGGGGTATAAATGCAATGACAACCATTGTAAAATAATAATTAAACATATTAAATGATCCATGGAAAGATCAGGCATTTGAAGTGAGCTTAGAGCTACTGGTTTCACTGAAGTAAATCTAGTAATGAATGTATAGCTCAGAACGGGAGGAAAAGCACTACAGAATACATGCAAAAAGGACACAAACACCTGAGAAGTGAGTAGAGAGAGAGAGGTAGGGGTAATAATAAAAAGGACTTAAAAGCCACCTAAGCATTTCTGTTCTTCTCTACTTAGCTAATGTAGAGAAGAGGTGTAACCTGATATGTTGACATATACACTAAGAAAACCATACCTCTTTTCACACATTGCTAAACCTAAAAATCTTATCTAAATTATGACTGTGGAACAGTTCCTCTGTACTGAGGCAATATACTTCAAAACAAGCAACTGGAGTTCAATCAGGGGAAGTGACAAAGTGAATAAGTCACCAACCGGACCTCAATGGTTTAACAGTGTGGTCATGACAAACACCAGAAGCAATGCATTTCATTCCCCATAGCACAAGACAATCAGTCATGATAGAGCAAATGATCTTATTCACCAAAAAAAAAAATAATCCTATAGCGTTCATAGGAAGGGGAAAATATACTGGTTTGCACTGTAAATCACACACTAATTAGTAGGAATTTAAAATTTTATTGCAGTTTTCCAGCTACTACACACACAATTTTACAGTTAGTTCCACATCAACAGGATTACATTTTGAAGCAAGCGTTATGTCTAAACAGTTTGTATGTTTAGGCCCATTTTTATACCAATTATAATCAAGCATACATAACAGACCACAAAATACCATAAGCCTCAACAAACAGCCTAGATTTCTGAAAGGATCACATTGTCTTGTAACACCATATGTCAGATGAAATAAAAATTACAGTAATATGTTTAGTTTGAGTCTTGTAGACTCCAAAATGGAGTAGGGATGCTAGGGAAATATTATGGCATCAATCGTTACTGTAAATTAAAAATATCTTTGTGAAAAACTTTAACAGGCTGGATTAAAGAAAAACTGCCTCAGTATGTTTAACAAAATCCTGTCTCCTACCAAAAAAAAAAAAAAACCATCCAGGTTCACATTTACAGCAAAACTCAACAACAATATAGATCGATTTGAAACATTCAACATTTCCCACTTTCCTCCTCTTCAAAACCCAAAGTTACAGAACAAAGAACTTTGTATAGCTCTGAGCAGTTGGCTCCATGAGTTGGGATCATCAGTTTGCAAACACCTCTTCAGCAGAGCCAAAATTTTACTACCTCTTTCTTTGTTTTAAATTAAACAGAACTCCCGACAGAGAACATGGCCAAAATTTTAGTTTTGTGTATATAAAGGAATCATCCAACAAAATTTAGCTTATGTTTCTAGCCTGTCCATTCACAAGTTCTTGAGTAGAAAAAAGAACCCTCAGTGATATCTCTTGCATCACTAACAATTGCACAGAAGCACAGCAATCTATCTACAAGGGCAACGCAAGATTTCCCACATACAGTCACGGTGTCCAAAATAGTAAAAAATTATCATGTTTTTACCAACAACAGTGCTCCTGTTCCTGATGTTCCCATAGGAAATATCTTTTGAGGTGGAGGCTTACAACTTAGTAAGAGAAAATATATATTTAGCAGAATTTAGCAGTGATATCACGCCAGTTCAGTTTATTTTGAGATAAGGTAAGCTTAGTTTTGCTACATTGTACTTTGTATAAAGAGAGTTGTTCCAATTATTCATTTAGTCTAACATTTTTTATAAGAAATATATGTTATTCAATATTCAAATGTATTAGAAATATACTGATATTTACATATTTGATGCAAATTGCAATATTCTGATTTTTGTTACATTACTAATACAGCTATAGCACAAAGTGGCTGCTTACATTTAACTATTTAAAATTCACTGAGACACACAGAAAAGCATGAGAAGGTGTGCTGCATCACTGCATTAACCACAGATAGCAGAAACCCATATAAATAGGGTGACAAAGCAAATATTGTTTTGCGGGTGTACATATGTTTTCAGGAAGTACTGCGCTTCACAGCTCTAAACTATAGGGGAAAAAGAAAAATTCAGAAAATACTATATGTTGGTTTCACTCCAGAATAAAACTAAGACTCACTTATTATCTCTTCCTATCAATACATAAACTACTGAGGTTTAGAAATGAGACACTGAAGGAACCAGGATCTGTGAATCTTTCTCTTCCTCCAGAAAGCTGTGCTCAAAGCTACGCTTGATGCTGTCTTATCCTAAACAACTGTGTCAAGCAGCTCAGGTAGCCCTCTGTGGGCCCTGCCTGAGTTCACCCTAAAGCACACCAAAACCCACCAATACTAATACACAAAAAACACCTCTAACATATGGTCCTAGTAAAATCCGAAGAGAAGCCTTCATCACCACAGGAAGAAAGCAGGCCATTGCTCAAATGGCACTGTTTAAACGGCTGCAGAGTAGCACTGTAACTTATTATTCAACAGCCCAGCATTTCAGATGAGGAAACAATTTTGATCACTATACGGGAGTTGTTTTCTGCTTACAGAACAAAACGTTACAAGTGAACAAGCATAATGACAGAGGCACAAAGATGACTGCTCTTGTTTAGTCTTTTTTCCTGTTTTCTCATTATGACTACACTCATTTCCCTGCCCAAGTTTCCTTTGTCTCTTCTATGGAAAGTCAGCTGGACTACGCTGGCAATTAAGTTGAGGAGAGAGAAGCTAATTGCCTAATTATTAGAAATAAAGTAGTTCAAAATCTGAGGCCAAGAGTAGACAGCTAAAAATGGTCTCCAAAGCTTACAGGAAAATAGTAGATCACAGGAAGCTGATAATGCTCAGGCACAACCCACTAGCTTTGTTATTTTTAGTAAAGCATGTCTGTAGAGTGGCACTTTAAGGCATGTTTTACACCATGAAGAAAGTACACACTGTGGGCAAGTTCCCATCGGCTTAGACAATTGTATGACAGCTCCTGAAGTGACTCCAGAATGCCCCCGTACCCCTGCCCCCATTAGCACTGTTGGATATAAATAATGTTACAATTACTCAACTATATTTCAAATGTAGGCAAACTGTATCAGCTTTTAGCAATCCCCAGCAACTTTCAAGTAAGCCTACGCTATCCATGAGGCTGGCATCTTCTGAGTATAAGCAGATCTGGGCCACGCTGGTGCCTTAAATATGACATGCAACTTTTGCTGCTTTAACAAAGGACTGTTCAACCAATCAATGCAATAAGATATTATTGCAGCTCAGTCAATTCAAGTAAAATAGCATGGTTTACTCTATCATAAGTGCTTTTCTCCTTTCCTGAAAATGGTCATCTATATAAAATACATAACAAGTATGCATATCTGCCTGAGCTAGGAGGGACTAGGTGACCTCCAGAGGTCTCTTTCAATCTTAACCATGCTGTGATTTTAGATATGAAAGCTGAAAATTTCTGTAGGAGATACTGAAGGCCATAAAGTTCTTCAAAATTTTTATAGGAATTGATGTTGGATGGTTTTCAGTGGACAACTACTGTTTGTCACTGAGAAAATGTTAAAGCTTGCTGCTCTTTAAAAGGGTTGATATCTTCTGAGAAATAAGTAAAATTGGAAGAAGTCACACAAGCTGCATTTTACTTCCCTCCACCCCCCATAAGCTGGGATGTATATTGACTATTTTAGCAACAGAAACATTCTGAGTACTTGGAAACTTCAGTGGAAAATGCCATACAAACAGTGGCACAGTAACGATGCATAACTTCCAGAGCTGCAAATTCAGACTTCTTCCTTTTGTACAGTACTCTCAAAAGGAATATCAGAAGTTTGAAATGCATGGGAAGCAGAGAATTGTGTGCCATCACAATTCAGGCCACAAGGTTTATACATCCAGGGGACACAGGAATGAGAAAGTCACTGAGGTATAATAGATACCAAAAACTGTAAGAAATGCTCCACGCCTTTTGAAGAAAAAGCAGACAAAACAACCCAGTTCCTTACGTTAAAGGCAACAGCGTTCAATACACATGCTTGTATCTTCCAAACTAAGAACAAGCTGTTTCAAAAAGCAATTAACTAAAATAATGTTCAATAAGTTGCCTTTTTACACAAGGGGATATTAGCATGCAGATTAGCCAGCTAGAACATGCCATTTACTTAAAGACACATCAGTTTATTCCAATGAAGTAACTCAAGAAAACCTGAATTTAATTGATAATTGGAAATGAGCTAATGTGAGCCTGGCCCTCCTTTGTCTGCCAGCTCACCAACTCTTATTCTGAAGCCTTGCAAAAAACCAAATCAGTAGTGCTCTTTTCTAATAACCATCCTGGCTACATTAGCAGATGAAACAGAACTCTGTATCAGTGGCAGGTCTCCCAAGTTCCCACGGTGCCATAGACTTACTCAATGGGATCAGTACATTCTGAAAACCCATGATAATATGAGGGAAAAGGTTCCACTGAACCAAACACTGCAATGCTTTAAACCTCATAATCAAAGTGACAGTTTTCAAGTGCCATTTACAATGCCCTAATCTGGAAACATCCCAGCTAACCCATCTGATCAACTATTTCACAGATGGAAGCACTTGATGGCTAATTGGCAAGTCCATTATTCAAATAAAATAGCTATCTGCACTTCTATTTTCTATATTCCACATCAAGGTGTAAACATTCCTTGTAAGACACAGGTCACTCCTCTCTGCCTTCCATCCCATTTTTCATATTCTCTCTTCCCCCCACCATCAAATATGCTAATTCAGAAATAATTTTATTTTCCATTTAATGCACTAGAACATTTGTATGCACCAACACAACAATGTAAACCATTATTTTCAAAGATACATTGAAAAATGAAAAATAATTTTTAGAAATATTACTTATTTCTCTGCTTCCTATCACACCTAGACAGAAATAGACCAGAGGTGCTCATGTGGACAAGAACTTCCATAGATTGGGTTACTCTTCTAGTAGTTTTGGGCAAACAGCTCTGCTCTCTTCATTTACTCATGCTCTGAATCAACATCCAGTAGAACTGCCTAATAGAGACATATGTGGAACTCATTTCACTAGCAAACAATAGCTCAGCGTACAAAATGAAGAGGAGTGTTGCTCCAAATTCCTGCCTGCTGCTTAAGAAGAATGCTTCTACGTACCCCACAAAGCCTGTTGATTTGTCTGTAGCAAATGTACAATGCAGAACCAAGTACTATGTCACCAGTGAAATACAGTGGTGGGCAGTATTTCAGGGGAAGCAACAGGGAGATGGAAATGAACAAACCAGAAAAGGAGAGGAAAAAAAGACATGACAAAGCAAAGACACAATAAGAGAACATACACGAAAAAGAAAACAAAGGTATTTCCAAAATCTGAACTCCCATGATCAACAGAAGAAAAATGAAAAGAATAAGTATCATATCCCTTTCTAACTGTTCCCCCACATCTTTTCAAAACCCCTCAACCACTCACTGTTCTCAGTGTATATCACACAAGCAGAAATTCAAATGCTGACACTATCAGGCTGCTGGGAACCAAATGATGCACAAAGGACTGCTTCAAAGAAGGTCTTACTTATTGTGCCAAAGTCAAAACTAACATGGGTATCTTCTCATACAAGGAACACACAGTTAATGGCTAAGTTTACTGCCAGACAGAAAACACTGTGGACTGCTTATGTGATGCCAAAGCATCTTCATTCCTCTTTCCTTCTCTTTAAGAACACAGTCCTTGTCAGTCTATGACTAATAAAGAAACTGTTCATAAGATGTCTAAACCATAAGTCACTGGATGGAAAACACAGTTAAAATATGCATGTGGTTATTCTTACAGTGATATTGTCTTTCTCAGATATTTAGCAGCCACATGAAGATGTATATGGTCATTGATATTTAGCACTGACAACCTCTGGACAATTCAACATTGAAAGCAAATAATTTGCCTTCAAACAACAACTGCTTGATAAAGCAAGCAGTAAATAGAGAAAAAAAATGGATTTGCTAGTATTTCCCAAGTAGAGTACATGACATCTAAAGACTTCTGAAAAGAAAGATATAAAAACAAATCCAACTAGCCGTAAGAATAGCATCTTGGAGTTTAGAAGTAATGTGCAAAGCAAATAATACAATAAGGTGGGATTAGAAGGGTGAAAGAGACAGGTGCTGTTGAAGAAACTAAGGCAAGTCAGTGAGAAAGAATTCCATAGCAGAGATCAAACAGTAACCAGGCATTTGCTGATACTCAAAAATTTGTTAAAAAGCAAATCAACTATTAACTGATCTTATTTGATACAGTTCTCCTGCTAAGAAATCAAAACTTTAGCTAAAAGAAAAAAAACTTGCTGAATTGACTTAGATAGCATTCCTTTGAAAGTGCTTCTTTTTTCATAGGTCTCTACACTAAGATGTTTTTTGCATAATTCCAACAGGCAGTTTTACTATGTTCAATCTTAAAAGCAAAACCTTCAAAGAAGAACAAAGTTCTATACAGTTGTTTAGTACACTATAGGGCAACCCACTGATGGTAACTGTTTATCCTACAGTGGGACAATAAATGCCTAACTTCTTTCTTCCACCCTAAAGTTCTCTGATTTACTCTCAATTACATCTCAGTCAACACTCCGAACAGAAGTGATCTTTGAATGTCCATCAAAGCTCCATATTCTAAGGACACAAAATTATTCTGGTTAAATATCCTTCCCACTGCTTCAGTAAGCCAAAGACTACAAAAGTAGCCAAGATATTCAGTGCAAGCAGCAACTTGCATAGAGAGCAATTCAGTTTTCCACTTTCTTTTCAATTCAACACATTCTCATCAATTCATTTAAGAGACAATTCCATATTTAAGCAAACAGAGCAGCTTTGCAGGCCAAAGCTGCCAGAGGAGTTTATCAAGCTTCTTTTGACTGTTATGTTCTATTGTCTGCTGCAGTTTCCTATCAAGCCTTAAATTATAGCTGAGAAATTCAGAAAACACCCGAGAAAGTTAACTGCAAATCTGAAAAACAGCTTTGATATGCGTCAAGTTCAGAGAGGACCAAGAAGTGAAAGCTTGAGTGATTAGACTGCGCAGATGTTAAAAAACTGAAGAGTCATGAAGCAGGCTGGCAGCTCAGAGGAACAAGAGAATTGACTGCTTAAGGAAGTGAAATAAAAATAACTGAGGACTGCTTGAAGATTCACTAAGAGAGTGTGAATAGAATTTTAGCTATAAAAAGGGGAAAAAAAATATAAAAAGTTGCAGCTAATTTAACCAAACACCTAGAGGCTGTAATCACTTTAGAATATGCACCAAATGCTTCAGTATTATACCACCGGACACAAACACGTCACACACGACCAAAAGAAGCTGTAGGTTTCACAATCTCAGTCATTCCAGAAGCAAACACTCACATCACAAAGGTTAAGACAAACAGAACTGATCCCAGAGCACAACAGCCTGGATTCCAGGCTTAGAACAGAGGCAGATGAGAAGAGAAGGGAAAGGCCTTCTACTGTGTACAGCTGAAACCAATGGGACCATGGAGTCCCGTCCTGTCCATAAGGAAAGGATTCTTCCTCGAAGCCTCAGACAAAGAAGTTCTTTTCCTTCTTTCCCCTCCCCCCCCCACTGTATCAATGGTAGCCAGGAAAAAGCCTAGCAGCCCAATGTGATAAGATCAGCTTTGTTTTATTTCTGAAGACACCAACTGGCTGAGAGAAAGAGCACCTGAAACTTACACTAAGGAGGAAGGAGAAACCACACATGTGGGCTTCATGCTGGAAGATGGCGGCTGCCAGAGGGGCCTTTCTGCTGTGAGCTGAGTTATAGAAGCAAGGACAATAGCCAGCAACACAGAACAGAGTACAGCATATGCAGGTGGCTACAGCTACCTTCAAGTGATGAAATACATACACAGTTCGTCATAATACTTACCACAACCTCATTTAAGAACTGAATTACTTATTTTACAAAGAAGCAAATGGGAACACTCAGTCACTTACAGCAACAGTAATGCTCTGAAAACCCCTATTACTGGAAATCCATTTTGAATTTTGTTTTCTATTTCCATGGCTTTTGAATTCAAACTAGAACTGTTCAAACACTAAATTAAAGGTTAATAAACATTCTGTAAAACCACAGTGCCAACACAAGTGTTCACACCAACAAAAGCAGTCAGACTGTAACAACCAATGATATGCATACACATATAGCATCTCTGAAGTCAGATATTATTCCTATGAATTCTGATTTTTGGAGGGGAGGGTGTTGATTTAAAAAATAATTAAAGCCACATTCCAGTAACTGATTAATATAAAGAAAGAGATGTTGACAAGCTATATACTAACCTGTCCCAGGCCAGGCATACCTCCTCCAAGTCGCAGAAGTCTATCCATATTTCTAGAGAAATAGAAACAAAGGAAAAAAAATGTTCCCAGGCTCTGAAGTGTTTACTAAATTGCTATCTATATAATTCACCTTCAGTCACTCAGTATGTCAAAAATATTGGTGGTAATTACAACACAACATCAGACTTCCTGTTAATTAACACCACATATTAATTCAAGAAGCTGTCTTCCATGCTAATTAACAGACCTTGTTTTATTGCTTTGGTTTTGGGTTATCCCCATTTCTGAAGATGAGTACTCTTGTCAACTTCTCAAAACTTTCCTATCATTCAATTAACTACAGGAGTTTTGTTGCTTAAGAACAGCACCTACATCCAGGAAGTTCCTAAAACTTAAGACATACATGCAAGCTTACTCTAATTTGTTCAAAAAGCATCAATAAAAATGTGAAAGTAAGGATTTTAGCATCCTCATTAGTAAGTTCTGCGCTAATTAACTTACAGCTTGTCAGTTACCGTCAAAACTACATGTGAAAGACACTGAGCAGATTATGGATCTCTGAATTAGCATCAAAAGCTTTTTTTTTTTTTTTAAATGAACTCATTATACTAAAAGAAATACTGTAAAGTAAACATTTAGTGTCTATATAGTTAGAACATTAGTGACAGTGCAGTCACTTAATACATTTCCAGTGTTGCATGTGGCATTGCTTCAGTGCAAGATTATTCCAATCAATGCAACCAACTTGTTACTGTCTTGGAGATAAAAAAAAAAAGTCATTTTTATGCTGCAGATTTTCAAGGATTGATCTGTAGGAATGATAAATGCCAAGGTGTCCAACTAAAGAATTGAACAGATGCTTTTACTCTGCAGTTTATTCACTTAATACTGCTGAAAAGCAATTCAATCTTTCATCCTCATCACTTAAGTAAGGAATCTGTTCCAGGTGTAACAGTACTTTAACCTGCTTGGCTCATTCAGTTTCCTAGCAAAAGGAAACAAGATATACTGAATATTATTTTTAAAACAACTGCTTTCATCTGTTTCAGCATGCACAGTTCCAAGTCTCACAGAAATTAGTAAATTGTACTGGCTTATTTTAATTGTAAAATAGAAGGAATGTAGTGAAGAATCAGAAATTATACTCTTAACTCCAGAAGTTTTAATCCAACACAACAAAGCCCATAAAGTGATATAAGAGTATTCAGGAAAGATCACTAGTGGTATTTCCAAACTACATTCATCCTCAAAACAGATGTTACATCATGTATATCGGAACTATAAATAGTTTGAGATTATGTACATTAAAAATATATAAGTCCTTATACTGAAGGAATTAGTCTTTATTAACATTTAGTTAACATTTATCTTCTGAAATATACTAGTATTTGTACTGATTAAATACTAGCAGGCTTTATTTCAGTTTAAAACAAATACTTCAAGCTCCTAGTAACACCTTTAGAACCTATAGCAAGACATGTTCTTTAACTCCTATTGTAGCTATGTCCATCCATTAATTTCAAACAACACCTAAGGCACAGATCAATAACACAAGCTATTTGCTAATCTCACTCTAGTTCAGTGCCTGTAGGACATGCCTGTGTAGGACACAACTGCAGCCTCAGCCACCAGTAAATGCTTTATTAAAACCACCTCAGCACTACATGAATTAAAAAGGAATTTATTGAAAGGTTAGAGCTGTCTCTTCAGGTAGCCAATGAAAGCAGTTTCTTTACTACAGGCAAAAGCCAAACAGTGTATACACCCCTTTGTCCCAGACTACAACAAACTGCAAATCGAGAATTTTGATTGAAATGTATATTTCCTGTTTAAAGCTATTATGTGAGTAAATCATAAAAGGCTTCTACAAAACACCCATGAGTACCAATTAAAGCCACATATGTCTCATTTTCTAGGGTAGAAAAACCTTCACTAATACCCAAACATAATTATTCATCTTTATGACACTGACAATGGCTGAAGAGTGGCAAAAAAAAGTAGAGTGAAGGTATTAAAAATAGAGTTTTAATCAATCACGACTGTGTGCTTATTTTGAGAAATCTGTCTCTATAATCGGTAATCATAAAATACATTGGAAGCTTTTCCTATAAGCTGTGGAGGTGTTTTACCCACCTGTATTTAAGAAATAATATAGGATAACAAATGTTATACCTCCTTACCTCTTGCTTTAGCAAGTGATACACAACAGCTATTATCAGCTTATTAATGTTTTATTTATAGCATTGTATATATTTATATTATATATATTTATTTATAGTATATTTATTCTAGTTTCAAAACCAATAGAATACCTTAAATGTTAAAGTAGAAATTATGCAAGAACATCATTTAATACAAACTATTTATCATTATATATATATACACTGATACTATATATATATATATATATTTTCATATCCCCAAGTTTTGGAACATCAAAAATCCCATTTACTTATGGAACTGTAGGGATATAACATAATATAGCTACCAGTAAACTGAAGATGTTCAGATTCTCAAGGCAGCAGCACACACAGAATTTCTAAAAACAAATTCTAGGTGCTAGGTAAATCACTTCACTAGTTCCATAGACTGACTCTGCTTAGAGCTTTGGCAACTATTATTTTCCTTTCTGGTTTGCAAGTGAAGATGCTTCAGTAGGTAGGTTAGAACATATTTAGTCATTCATAAATACAAACATCTGAATAATTTATATATTCCATCCAAATTTTAATAAGTTATTAATCAATCCATAGTACACAAATATCATTTCAGCAATCGTTTCAGTGTGAGTGATGATGCTTTTTAAAACTTAAGCAACATTTTAGACTCTAACTCAGATGACCTTAGGTTTACAAACAAAGCAAATCTGCATTTCTAACCTGGTGCTCAATAAGAGGTGGTTGCAGAACAAACTCAGCAGCAACTCCCACAGTTGGATTATGAAGATGTCAGTTTCTTTCCTACAAAGGAAAAAAGGAAGGAGGGGAAGGAGAGAAAAAATAGTAAAATTAGAAACAGTAGCATATGTAACCAGAAATGTTATACTGACGTTCTCTGAAAGGATAAAGCATCACTTTAGAATATCCTAAAGAATTCTTTTTTATAAGTTTTATTTCCATTAAATTTCTGAAGGGTATATGTGCCATGTGCAACCCAAACCTCTGCAACATAGGAAAAAGGTTAAGAATAAAAATGTTACACACATATCCTTTTAAGTGGCTTCTCTTTGAAGCACTTAATATTTCACATTCATACCACCTCAACAACATCACAAATCCTACCAAGTCTGTGTTAACAATTTAAAGCTAACGAACAATTTCTGGTGCTGTTAGAATGAAAGTACAGCCCCTCGTTACTATTTGAGAAGAACTGTGCTATATGGAGCTCTCGGTGTGACCAAGTAGTGAGGGAGGTCTCCACATTCACCTGATCTCCAGTTGAGGAAGGCTGCTTTACACCCAGCGTAGGAGTTCATAGCTGTGTTATCTTTCTCCCAGAGAACACTGCCCACTAATTGCATCCACTCAATCACTCACAGTGGAGTGTTTTAAAACAGATCTGTGGCCATGATTTGATAGACATTTTTTTGCAATGTCACTGTTACCATAAGGAGCACTGGGGAAGCTGCTGCTGCTTAACAACTTGATGCCGCTTTTCTCAGTGCTGCCAGAACAGCCGTTTGTGAAGCCTTGCAAACTGATAGGCTAAGAACAATGTTGATTTTAACCCCAGTCATTTCTCTGATAGGATTCACGCTGCATCCCAGAAGCAGTTGTCCTACAACAACAGAAAACGAGGTCTTGGAAAAGCCAGCTGCTCTACAGCTAGTCCAAATTCCAGAAGAAATTTATGTCAAGCTACTCTTGAAGCTAAAGTTGCCCAAAGAATGTCTCTGCCTGTCTTTTATTTTTGTATACTTGCAGCCAGCCGGGCACCCAGCGATCCTGCACTCCCTTCTCCATCCCCTCCTGGAATATAAGAAATAGTTCACTGGGTGCTTGATTTAGAGTTAGACCATGAAGTGCACCAATACAGCAACTGTTATCCATCTCAGCCTGGGTTGGTCTGGGGCACAGTGAGTAACAGAGATGCAGTTGCACAAAGGTAATCACAGGAAAAAGGATGACACAAGCAGCTTGGCAAGCCTTCAGCCATCAGACACAGCTACCAAAGACAAACAAAAACCTACATTCTTGTATTTGACACCCCTCTAAACACACACACACTTCCACTTCAAGCCATTCTAAGATAATTTTAAGTCAGTATTCAGACAAAAATTCTGTGTAACAAATTGATAAAGTGTACAGAGTAGGAAATACGAATGATATTCTCCTCTTTTCAAAAAGGAACAGAGATTCATAGTGCCAAAGGTCTGTCATTAATGAGCAGTGTTAATGCTACTTTATGGGCAGCTCTCTGTCGCAGAACACTACTGTAAAATACAGACAATACAGACATCAAAAAGTACAGATACCAATTCACATCTCAAAAGCATATTTTAACTAGATATTCCACTTCAAAAATCAATCCAATAATATTTGATGTGAGAGAAAGCTTAGCAGCACCAGAATGCAGCTTATGCTTCTGCTCTGATACCAACTGCCTGCTCTGTCCTCTCACTTCTCCCCTTGCGAATGCATACAGCACAGTAACACACAGCTGAAAAAGTTTTTCCACCTCTGCTGACAAATGCAAAAGGCTAGTGATGATTACATACCTACCTGCATTTATTTCATATTTTATACTCCTAAAATAAATAAAAACAGAAAAGTAAACAGACAATTCACAGCATCTCTCATTCCTTTCCTTTCCAAGGACAAAAAAAAAAAAAAGTATTTCAATAATCACAGAATCATTACGGTTGGAAAAGATCTCTAAGAACATCTAGTCCAAATGTCCACATACCACCAATATTCTCCGCTAAACCATGTTACTTTGTACCACACCTAAAAGTTTCTTGAACATCTCTAGGGACAGTGACTCCACTGCTTCCCTGAGCAGCCTGTTCCAGTGCCTAATCACTCTCCTGGAGAATAAATTTTTCCTAATATCCAATCTGAACCTTACCCGATGCAACTTGAGGCCTTCAGCCCTAATTCTATCGTTGTTACCTAGGAGAAGAGGCCAACTCCCACCTTACCACAACATCCTCTTTGTAGAGAGCAAGACGGTCTACGCTGAGCCTCCTTTTTTCCAGACTGAACAATCTTAGGTCCCTCAGCTGCTCCTTGTAAGACTTATGCTCCAGACCCCTTACCTTTGCTGCCCTTCTCTGGACACGCTCCAGGGCCTCAGTGCCTTTCTTGTAGTGAGGGGCCCAGAACTGAACACAGTACTCACGAAGAAGCCTAACCAGAGCTGAGTGCAGAGGGATGATCTCTTCCCTGCTCCTGCTGGCTGCACTATTTCTTATTCAAGTCAGGATGTCATTGGCCTTCGTGGCCCCCTGGGCACACTGCTGGCTCATGTTCAGTCAAGCATCAACCAACACCCCCAGGTCCATTTCCTCTACACAGTCTTCCAGCCACTCCGCCTCAAGTCTGTAGTGTTGCCTGAGGTTGTTGCAACCAAAGTACAGGACTTGGCACTTGGTCTTGTTGAGCTTCATCCCATTGGCCTCAGCCCAGCTATCCAGTTTGCCCACATCCCTCTGTAGGGCCTTCTTACCTTCAAGCAGATCAACACTTTCTCCAAACTTGGTGTCAGCTGCAAACTTACTGGGGGTGCACTCAATCCTCTCATCCAGATAATCAGTAAAGATACTGAACATGACTTAGCATATTTCAGCACACATTCTGAAATTAACTTGAAACAGTCTTAGATTGCTGAATCTCTTTGCACGAGTTCCATACCACAGTAAATTACTTTCTATCTGGTACTAACAATCCATGGTGCGAGCTCTCAACGAATTCTACTGGATTGAAATCTCTATAGAGTTGGCAAAACAGGCCACCAGAGTGCCCTGACAGCAACAAGAACATTGGGCTAGGCTCGGGTAACAAGAACTTAATCCAGTCTGAAATTGCTACATTGAGTAACTTCATGCTACACTGTATAACTTCAATTTCCCCTCTGGTAACTGTTTCTCCACCTGCCCTAGGAGGACTACAAGACTCAGTTTTGTGTAAGTACTGTCAGACATCCTGTTGAAAAGCCCTGCACAGCAGACAGAATAACTATTAACAGTAACTGAAAAAGTGGCTTTAGGTTTTTGCTGCAAATGTAACACAATTCCAAGAAGCAGCTATGAAGGTAGAAACAGTTAAAGAACTGCAACTTGCAAAGAAGCACCATTTCACTCAGAAGAGAACAAAAATGCAATGCAGTTAAAGTCAACAAACATGGAATGAAAACAAAACTTGAACCAAAACAGAGGTTTCACGTGTGTGTGGGGAGGAAAGAAAGAAAGCTTCCAATGTATTTTGTAGAAAAACGGAAAGAAAAAAAAATCTATTACAGACAATTCTCAGTTATTTGTTCTTTAAAGATTAACAGACCAGAACCAGACTAAAGCAGGCAGGTTGGGTCCCCTGATTCTGCTTTCGGATTCCAGAAGTACAGCAAACATTTGCACACACCATTGCTGAGCTGCAGTCAAAGAGGTAAATTAGACTGAAGCCAAACACTCCATACTGCTGAGTACACTAACTTATAACATTAAAGTACATCAAGTACAAGTTAGTAGTTAAGGGAACGGTCATTAACAAATTGCATCACCCTAAAATGAACTTTTTAAGTTATACACAGACAACGAGCTCCTCAGAACTGTGCAGTAGGGAGTGCATACATACAGGTGTTTTGGAACGGTTCCTCCCTACCAAGCAGTCATCATGCAGTTAGTTTCCTGCTGTGCAAAAACAACTACCCTTCCTTGTCAATTATCCCACATGTAGGCTTACCCCAGAGGACAGGGTATAAATGGAGCCTGCTTAAATCCTTTCCTTGCTTCCACAACAGAAACTTTCAAGCAGAAGCTTTGTCCAACTGCACCCTGCGCATGTGAGGTACACCCTGGACTCATGCTGGGAGGACTAAGCTTTTAAGCTTCATGCAAACCTGTGGAGCTGTTCAGATTGCCTGGTACACTTTTGGCTATTTGTAGCCTTCAAATACGTTTTATAAAGCTCAAAATAAGAAACGCCTACCCCAGCCCTTGCCGTCCTGCAGGACTTGCTTGTCATAACGCAAACAAACACCTCTTTAAGCGATGACCTCAGCGCGCACTCAGCTCTGTCAGCTGTCTACAAGCGGCCAGCTTCCTCACTTAAGTTCTAGGAACAAGAGTGAGCTCTGCCGCACGCAAAGAGCAGCGCTGCCGCTCGTGATGGTGTCTCAGTTCCTACGCAATCCCACACCTCCCGGCCCGGCGCGGACATTCCTTCTCCCCACCTTCAGCCGCGCTTCGGCCCACGAGGTCCCTGACAGACGCCCGCCTCAGCCCCTACAAGCTCCGCGCCAAGGCAGCGACCGGGCACTGCCTAAAGGAAAGGGGCGGAGGGGCCGCGCTGCCCGCGCGGACCGAGGTCCGGCTCGGCCCCTGCGCCGCGGCTCCTTCGGGCGCCTCCCGCCAGGGCCCGGCCGCCTTTCCTCCCGGCGCTCCGCCCGGCCGCAGCCTCGCGCGAAGCAGGCCCTCGCCGTCCCGCCCGCCGCCCGGGCCCGGGCCCGCCGCCACGCAGAGGCCGCCCCGCGGCCGGGCGAGGCCCCGGACGCCTCTCTGAGACGAGCGGACCGCCCCACCGCTCCTCACCTCCGTCCGGAGCCCACACCGAGCGCGCCGCCTCGACCCGGGCCGCCGTGAATCAGCCGGATCTCATTCAAAGCCGGTCCGCCCAGGCCCCCGCGTGTGCTTCCCGGTTCAGAGGGCGCGCGGCGGGGACTTCCGGCGTCAGAGTCGGGGTTGGGGGCGGGGTGGGGCAGGGCGCCATGGCAACGCAGTTTGCCTGGCAACGGCGCGCGCCGCCGGCGGGAACGCGCTAAGCGCTCGTGCGCGGGAGTTGCCGCGGCCGTTAAACCGCCTCTCCTGTGGCGTGAGGCGCGCAGGCGAAACGTGAGCGGGACCTGTGCGCCTGAGAGCGTGAGAGAAGTCCGGGAGGCCCCTCGGGTGCCACAGTTGCGCTCGTGTTGATCGTTATTCTGACCACCTACAAATCCACAGCTGTCACAAAGTTACCTGGAGCTCTTGGAGCAGTGACGTTCAGAAGGACGCTGTCCTTCAAGTGACACTGAGTGCTGAGGTGAAGCGGTCAGGAGGCTCTATAGTACTGTACCTTAAGCTTGTCTCCAGCTCAGAGCCCAGCTTCGTCCAGCTGGCACCTATGTACAGATAACCAGCAAATAGGATGGCTTTATGTTCCAAAAATGCATCATCAAATTAAAAAGAGAATGATTAGGAGGAACTCCGCGTGCATCCATCTCAAAAGCAATGTCACGAGGATTGAGAGGATTCAGAGGAGAGTAAAAAGGTGCACATATGTATGAAAAATCACATGCAGAAATAGAAAAAAAGTGGAATGGTAACATTTTTTCCCATACAAAGAAGACAAATTTGAGATAAGATAGAAGCATGCACACTAATGAATGATGTGGAGGAAACAAACTGGAGTTTTCGATTAGCTTCATGGTACACAGGAGAAAAATAAACAACAACAAAACGATTGGTAAATGAAAAGAGGAAAATACAAGGCTGAGGAATCACAAATAATTCTTCAGATAATATGTGACTGTTCTGGATCTAAGTGTCTCAGGAACTTACTCTGACTAGAACAATGCTTTTCTTAAGGTGCATGTTTATATATAGTTGCTAAAATATTATGAATAATTGAACAACCAAAGAATCTAAAAGGCAGTTTCTTGTGTTTCCATGACAAATGACCAAGAACAGCATTATGGTTTGGTTCTGAGGCTCCTTTAAGGATTGAGAATGTGAAATTAGAAGATGGTCAGCACTTCAGGCTCACAGATGGTTACAAAGAAGCAGGTGCAAAGGTACTGTGTTATAAATTACACTTCAGCCAGATACAGTTACCCCTTCTATGGCACATTAGCCTCTTTGGAAATCTTGAGTTTTTATACTGCGGTGTGCAAAATGAATTACGAGAAAAATTCATTTAACATCATACCTACTATTCTGCTCTTTAAGAGGGTGATCTTTCTAAAAAACAATATTTGTTTAATAGTCTCTTCCATCTCTTTTCAGATATTTGCTAGTCTGAGAGAATTGCTAGAGTTAAAATTCCCAAAATATTCTTAGAAAGATAAAGAATTGAAATGCAGTTCATACCATGAATCTGTCATCTCTATTACATACAATTAAGACAAAACCTATTAGTGCATTTTGTCATTGCAATCACAGCCAGATTATTCAGAAGAAAAAAAAACAAACAAGGAAAAAAAAAAAAAACAACAAAAAAAGAGGAGAGTACATGTGTGTGTTTGCATGTTTGTGTCACAAAAAAGAAAATATGAGCCATACTTCTAGCAGGTAGTTACATTCTTTATTATTTTACCTGGAAAATTCAAGCTGCTACAGTCTTTTTCTTAATACTTCAAGACTTTTGTGTATTTAAATGTCTTCTAAGGTCATAAAAATTATTACAAGGTCAAAAACTTTTTTTTTTTTTAGATTTCATTAATGAGATAAGTATCAAAATGCATTCTATATTTTTATAATTTGCACCGTATTTTCACCATTTTATTCTCCCAGTGGACTGGAATTCTGTCACCTTAGTAAGAGATACACATCACATTTTATTTTTTTACTCTGCATACACGTGTCTTTATGGAACACTGCAGTTCTGGAAGAAAAAATATCTACAAAATTCTTTAGAAGAGGAAGCATTCCCCTGGATTATCATATACAGCAAGGAGAAGCAGTATAGTCGGGTTTTGTATTTCACCTGCACCCACTGATTTGAACGAGTTATGTCAGTTTAAACCATCTGAAGATTTGGGCCTTCTTTGAAATATAAAGTAGAACAGACTTTCATTGTTATTCTTAATTACTTTTCACATCATAGTATTGACTCTCATAAAACATACATTTATTGAAATTTTATAAATAATATACTTAGAGAAGAAGAAAAAAAAAGGAGAAAATAGAAGAAATATTTACGTTAAAAAGTATAGTGAATTAATTGGATATATAGAGCCAGTATCATCTTTAGTACTTACAACAGATGGTATTTTATATTTTGATATAAAAAAGATATATTCTTAATCGTATATGTCAAAGAAAAGGGACCATATGTCGTTAAACACTTCCAAATTGTCATTTAATCTGAAGGGCACTCTCTTGCATGATACTAAATCCCGCATTGTTTTCATCTAACCAGTGCTAATCTACTAAGAATATTTGTATTTATTATTTTGCTATAAGGAAGTGCTGAATTAAAATGTTCTGGTTTTGTTCTTTTCATTTTTATTACTTGGATGCATGTCATAAGTGGTAAAAGCTTATTTTGGTTGGCCGCTTACATTCTTCCAGTTTTCCTCGTACCCTTCTGTGCTTACTGTCCTAGTGAAGTGATCAGCAATAATCACACTTGCTAAGAGATCACACAATTATTTCCTAGTTCCAGTCTATCTGGAATGTGATTTTCCCCCAGGTCTGTGATTTAGTTAAAGCAGCAGAAATTCTGCTGTTCTGTAATTAATGGGCTTAATTTTACAGAGCTAAGTGACAAAACTGAAGTGTTGTCTATAGAACAAGAGAATATACACTGAGAGATTGGCCAGTTTTTGTGCTAGAACAAGGGAAATCTCCAGGACGTTGTTACAACTATTTATATATTATATATATATAATATATATAAAGTCTGGGATTAGAATACAACGCATACTGTAGAACTGGATGAGACACTAGAGTTTTGAACCTCTGTTTGAGAACATGAAAGGAAGCACAGGGAATGCAAATATGCTGCAGAGTAAGAGACCTGACTTTGACCTTATGAGGAAATAAGTTAGAAAAAGCACACTTGTTTTTCTTTGTTCGTTTGTTGAGCTACAAACCATGTTTGGTAGTCAAATATTGAACAGATAAAAATAGAGGAATTGGAGTTTTTTAAACTGCAGCATTTTACCCTAGACTGGAGCTCTGTACATAGGGATTTGGCAAATTTGTATGTGGGGAAATGATTACTTCTGTCATACTTGGCGAGCACTCAAAATGGTTAGAAGTGCTTATTATGACCTCAGTGACATCCACAACAGCTTGTGAAATGCCTGAACAACTCTTTGATGCGTGCAGACTAGTAAGAGGTCTTCTCGCAGACAATGAATTAAATTTTACAAGAATATAGGTTAAAGACAGTAAATAAAAGTGAGAATGCTTTTTTCAGTCATCTCAACATTCTACAATCAGCTACCAAATGCTGATAGAGGTTTGGAAAAGGCTCCATTAATCATAAAGCATATGATTAATTAAAACTTGCAAAAAAAACCCACTAATTTCATCTTTTCAAGAATATAGGTTTGCCCATTAAATTATGACAAGTATAAACCCAGCATAATTTTGAGTGAGAAGAACGGTAGCAATGTATTTGGATAGAATCTGTCATAGTTTAGAAGGTAAAGAATATTAAGAATGCAAGCATTCACTTCTGTATGCAATATAACTCCCCCAAAATACCAGGGTCAAAAGATACTCTTTATATTGAAAGTTTCTGTATTCAGGAGTCAATACAAATCTTATATACTACTCTTCAGGAAACTGGACTTTTGTCTTTTTATGTCTATTTGAAGTGGCTGAGTTGTGAGAACTATCTACAAACCATCTGGAGAAGATAAGGCCAAGAAAAAATCAGTCTTGCTAGAAATGCTTGTGTTGGGGGTGTCTATGGAAAATTTTTATGAGACAACAGAGGAGTGGGTTTGTGTCCCTGGCAATTGCAAAGGTGCTACTCTGTGAGAGACAGATTATTTAAATAACCACATAGAAGACTGTAAATTGAAGACTGCAAATTAAGAGAAAGGTGGTGTGTAAAGTGGACATACTGTGTTTTTTTTCTGGATTACTGTGGGATGGAGCAATGTTAAACTTTTTTTTTCTATTTTTTTTTTCTTTTTATTCAGTGGGAGTTTTCCCCCTTATTTGTGACACAATAAAAATAAATTTTACACTTCCTTTGGCACTTAAGATGTTCTTGTAGTTGAACTGAAACACTCCTTTAGAAAATGCTATGTAGCTGGTGCAATGCTTTGTGTCAGTGTCAGGAAGCAAGAGCTAAGAAATGGACTATTTCAGTTATTTCTGCAGCTCTGTCTGCATTAGGAAGTAGTACAGAATAGTAGGAATTAGTTGTCAGGTCTAAACAGGCAGCACAATATTTTTGTCAGCCTTTTTTTTCCTTTGGATAGCTCTAGTTTCAACCCATGAATTGAATGAGCATTTGCACCTGAAGTGTCTTAGGCATGTTCCTGGTCTGCAGTTTTTCATGTGAATGAATCCAGTTTCAATGTTCCTAAGAGAGATTAGCACAGCAAATCAAAACGTCCAAGCAGAGACAATCAAGGCTTTAAAGGCATGCTCCTGATCCAAACTTAAACATGCACCATGGAGATGCTCTATATATGCCTTTATTTTTCCTTCCAAAAAGTATCCCACAGTATGAAAAGAAAACATGTCAGAAAGCTGGAGAAGAGTGAAATAAGATTGAAGAAGGTGAGGTCCTCTACATTACTACACATGGCATGCCCAAAGCACTGGGTATATACAATATGTTCTATGGAGAGCCTGAGGGACCTGTAAACTGCGAGATAAGCCCCATTCAGTGAATATTTTGATCCTCGCAAGAATGTCGCTTGGGAAAGGCACATTTTTTACAAGAAACCAGCTGCCAGATGAGACCATTGACCATTGTTAAGATCTTTAAAATAAAGCCAAGTAATGTGAATTGGAGCAGTTAACAGATGGATGAATTACTTGTGATATAAGTGATAACCAAGTCAAAGCAAGGTGAGAAAAGGACTTGACATTGCAAAGAACAGCGGATATTTGCAGGGCTAGTAAAGACTGCTTCCCAAATAAAAGTGTTAGCTAGTGGTGAAGGAACTGGAGTCTATCTAATTAAAAATGCATACCAAAGCATAAAGAGAAAATACTAGGGTAAACAAATGGCAGAGACCAGACTTGTTTTCAATAAATGTAAAATCAATCACAACATGGTGAAAAGGTCCCGCACAAGAGGTTCAGTGTCCTGTATACAATGAAAGCAGCCATTTTGCAGAAAATAGATTGCTCTCAACTCAACTTGTGAAGATCTGGTAAAGAAAAATGATCTGTGTTTGTACTACTGGAAAACATAACAATGGTGACAGCACTGAAAGTCATTATAATGATATTTTCAAAGGAGTGATCAGGATGGTATTATTGTAAAAAATAAAAATAAAGAATAAAAAATAAAAGATGTTTTTCCTGGGCCAGAACGTTTTCATTTGAAACTGTATCACAAGCAGAGATGCAATCTGTGAATTTTGGAAATTCTCAGATGACACAAAAGTAATATAAGGAATTGTTACATATTCATTGCTCCACAAATGAGTTATATCTGTGGTGGCTGCATTAATAATCACAGTGATGTGGCAGAGAACAAGGTAGATGTAGAATCCTTGTGCCTGTTCAGAATAAGGTTCTGTCCATTCTTTTTTATTAACACTATTAGGAAGTGAATGAACATGTACTTTCTATTCTAATAGGAACAGGATAACATTAATGTATCTAACATATAAACTAAATTTGTGAATTTCCATTAGTCCTCATCTTCAGATTCATGCAAGGTATTGATCAGATTTTTTTGATCTTTTCTCAGTAGGGTTGTTTCAGCCCTTGGATTACACCCAGATACACCCAATGGCATCTTTCCCCATCATTGCCCTGCCTGTTTCTTCCTTGTCCTCGACAGAATTCTCTGTTATGCTTTTATGACTTGATGGGTCCACTTAATTGTGGTTGCAAATTTTTCTGAGATAATGCAAATTATTAATAGCTATCTGGTGGAAGAAGAAATTTTTCCTACTCACTTCATTTAGAAAATAGTTATTTTATTGATCAGACATATACATCACACTTCAGACACTTCACCTTTTTGCAATATGAGTCACTCATAGAAGGAAAAGGTAAATAGCAGAATTGCTTCTTGACTATGCACAATTTGTACAGTTGAACATGTCTTGTTCTATGTGTTGACCACAATAATGGAAGTTTACAGAAAGGTTTTCTCATTCTTTCTCATCATATCTGAATTGGTAAAAATAATATTTTTCATATTTTTCTTCTGCCAAGTAGGCAGGTAATTTGGATAGACAGAGTATTTGCATCTAACAATAAACTACTCAGGTAAGGCAAGATGTTTATTTTAGTTACATTGGCTGTCTGCCATAAATAAATACAGTAACAATTTATCTCATCTCACTAGCTATCTTGATTCAGTTGATTAAAGGCTATAAATTAACTTTAATTACAAATTGTAACAGTTGGCATTTGGAGACCTACATGTTTGAGACCATGTGGTGGAAATTTTATTCTCCATTGTAGAAACAAACCAAGGAAACTCTCTTACTAATGCCTAGATTTCTAATTTCATCCTTTTTTTTTTTTTTTTTTTTTTTAATTTATTTGCCTCCAGATTTTTTTTTCCTGCATTTAGAGTAAGGTTGAGTGTTCTTTTTTTTAGCTCAAATTACTAAAAATATTTTTAATATCTTTAGGTCCCGAGTGCATTCCAGGCACCAACTGAACCTAAGCCTTTCCTCTGCAAAGGTAGGATGTGAAAATTTTCATCCTTCTCTGATTTTCATTGGTATGGTAAACAAACTTGAAGATCTTTTTATGCCCTGCAAAGAAGGTATATGCAAATACTGTACTTGTACATTGTACTTTTGTGAAGAGATTTGCGTGTTTGTCTTTTGGGTTCCTAAGGGCTGGTCACAGAAGTCTCAGTATCATCAGACATCTCAGGCATCTTAGGCATCATTTATCTGTTCTTTGCATTGTTTGTGTTGAAAGAAAGTTAATTTGAATTACATTTTATTTTATTTCATATTTCTTTGTTCTGATAAAAAGAGTAAACACAACTTCTTTGTTTGTCCTTATTATTGAAGTGCTAAGTGTGACAGCACTGCCTCAGTGTTGTTTATCTGCTAAAAATGAGACTAAATCCAGATAGGTAAAATATCACAGAGGTAAGCAGAATGTTCAAGGTGAAAGTAAATACAAAAGCTTTGTTTTAATTAAATAAAGATATGGAAACTAGATAATTAAAAATGAATATTTTTAAAGTTTTTAAAAATTATTGTACTGCTGGCAACTGACTTATGTGGTTGTAAAAATGGAACGCAATACAAAACACAATGTAAGCTGAAATGAAGGCAGTTCACATACTTGTATGTTATATATGTTTGAGCTTTTTAAGGGTAATATATTTGAATTAACATGGTATGAAAACATCCTGTGTTGAGACTACAGGCTTGTCTTGTTGCATTGGTTATTTCACCATACCTGGCTTCATTGCCTGGAGAATGTCATGATTAGCTATTAATGACTAATTTTGGAAGTCCAAGAAGAGACTTCAGTATCTGCTGCCTGATTTTTTAAAAATTCAATTTGTTTTGATACTCAGTGAAACCTTAACATTTGTTTTTGGTTCCTGTTTTAGTTCAGCAAACTCTTTATATCAGTTTCAGGCAGTACTTTTAATCTCTTTTAACTAGTGGAGTCTTAAAAAAAATCCAACGGACTTGTTTAGGTATGTCATCATGTTGATTGACTTATTGATATTCATGTTAAGAACTCGCTGCTCTTTATTGCCATTTACAGATTGCTTTAGAAGTCCTGTGAAAGGACTTGGAGTCTTTGAGTAGTTCTCATGTATAGGTCATAATGCTAAAATGCTTTAGTGCCTGAGATATATTATGGTAATTCATGTAGCATGTGTGCAACATGAAATTTTGGTGAAATAAATGCAGTTGTTAGTCTAAAAAATCTCTTCCTTACAGCAATTATGCTTCCAGAAAACTGCCTTATGGTATTAGAGCCTTATGACAGTATTTCTGTGTCTTTTAGGAGCATTGGAATTTTGTCTAGTGCTTGTCTACTTGAAATTCCCACTGCTTTAGCTTTTCATTAGTACTCCTTTCAGCATTTGTCCAGTGAACTAATATAGTTATTTGCTCCATTCATTTCAGTTTTATACTCAGGAATGGGAGGACGTTTCCTTTCTCCACAAAGCCTGAATTTAGAAATTAATTAAATGATGGATTTCCAGGCTACTTGAAAAAAAAATCTCAAGCAAGAGCAATGATCTCATCTAGCTAGTAATTATCCTTTGTGTTCAATGCTCTTCACTCAGTGTTTCAGCAACTGCGAATAGCCTTTAAATAATCATGAATCCATTGTTGCATATATATATGTCTTACAAGCCCAGATGCTTAAGACTTCTATTGACCGGCTGTAAATAACATCACTTTTAATTAGAAATGCACTGATATAAATCTGCCTGCTCATCCTTAGCTTCATCTTTCAGGTAACTGGAGCTGCTAATTACTTTTAAAAATGCAGGTCAAATGTTCAGTATCTGAATTCATTAACTCAGTAGAATATGGGTCTCTCTGTGAAAAACAGGATAACTTTACAAATGTTTTTAGAGGTCAAATTTTGTGCCCTACATTGCCCACTGACTTTATTAGTTCCTAGCAATACATCTAAGATTTTGTAGTAGTAGTAATACACAAACATTCTTTAAACGAACGAATGTTAATCTAGCTCCATTCTTTTTTAATGGAAGACAGCACAGTGTATTGTTAATGGTATATACGTAAGCAGTGACATTAGGAATCTTCATTCCACCGAAGAAATATCAAAGCCAGCTCATTCAGATTTTCTCCATACATTGTTTTGGTTTTGTTTCTCAAGCGAGTAAGAGAAAATGATTCTCAGTTCCAATCATTACATTCATTCATTTACTGATTCCAATCATTACATGTGACTACCAAATAGTCTTTTAAAATAATAAATTCTGAATGTACAGCCCTAGTCTTCTAAACCACATCTTCTGACCCTCTGCAGGGAATGAATTTTTAAGGAAATGTGTTCTGAGAAAACTATTTGAAGCTATCATAAATTTGCATCTGGCTGACAGCATGCCAGTTGTCCAATCCAGTTCCTTACATTCCTGTACAATAATGTACAATATTAGTATGGCTTAGGCCTTTTAATTTGGATAGTACTTCTTTCAGCTCTTCCTGAACTCTTCCAGTTCTTCCTTTCATTTCCCAAACACATGATAAATTTTATTCATTTCCCACCAGCAAAATTCTGGCTAGTCTTGTTATGTCCCTTGTAATTTAAAATTGGCTTCAGATGGATTTGATTTATGTGAATCATATTCATGTAACAAATGACTTAGAATAAGATAATTTTAATGCAATATTGTGGTATAGGTAAGTTTTGTTTCTTGTTGATTCTTAAATTACATCTCACTATATAACTTGAAAAAAATAATAATAATACCAAGTATTTCTTATCACAGAGAAAGGAGCTATCTCACATATTTTAAATGAAGTGGTATTTTTAAGGAGGAAGAATCTCCTCTGCCTAAATTTGGGCATACAATCTTTACTGCCTTTTGAGGTCTTTGTCATTTTGCCAGTTAAATAAGTGGGATGGGCATTATCTTTTCTTTCTTTTTTTCTTTCTTTTTTTTCTTTTTTTTTTCTTCTTTTTTTGTAGAAGAATCAAAGAATGCTAAATGCCATTTCCTAAAGCTTACTAAGGAATGCTGGTTTTATTTAATTTCACAGTGACTGATATCCGTAGGAGGCGAAGGCACGTAATATTATGTAGTGTTGCACACATTTATTTCGTGCTTGCATGGAGTATATATTTATATTTCTTTATGAAAAGATAGGCCTTCAAACACAGGAAAATACTGTGCATGTTTCAACATTCTCTTGTCGAAATGAGAGTTACAAATTCTCTCTCTCATGAGAGTTACAAATTCTCTCTCTCATGAGAGTTACAAATTTTCTATATGACTCAAGCCATCCGTTCATAAAACCTTCTTAAATGTCCAAGGGATAAGACCAATATTTGGTCTTATTAGTTATATTTGATCTCTTTTGACCTTTTAAAGCTCAGAAATTCCAGAGTGGCGTTTTCAGCTCAGCTGACAGTCCTCTTATTTTGAACCAGAAGTGCCAATACGTGCCAGAACAGCACACAACAGAGGTCCTGACTACAAACGGTCATCAAAATTTGACAACACTCTGTGTATTAGCTGGATGCTAAATTCTCCTTTAGTTAATTCTTTATCTAATTTGTGATACTGCATTCAATAGGTATCCTATTACTATTATCAACTGATAGCAAGGTCTTTTTGCATAAAACATTTTCCTTTTTGGACACTGAATCATTGCAAGTAATGGCTACTGAGCAGCTGTATATCAGACAGACGAAACACATAGTGTGCCATGTAAAAAAAAAAAGTGATTAACTTTACAGCTGATTCTGATGAAAAAAGATTAGATTACAGGTACGTTATTGTTTATTACTATATGTATTAAGCATCTATGAAAGCTGCAAGCATTTATTCTGCAAATGGTGGTGGAAAATAAGGCCATACATATTCCTACAACAAAGCTGTTCATTGTATAATTTAGTTTTCAGCTGAGTCTGAACTTACTGCAGGTGAAAATAAGATGATCCAGATCTGTCAGCACTGATATACATGTAGGTGGTTCCATTATTATAATTTGTGAAATGCTCACAAGCTGTCTTTGTGAGGGTGCTTATATAGAGTAATGTATTAAAAAGAAGCAAGATGTTCTACCTTATGATGGCATTGCAGTTGTGCAGTTTGTGTAAAGCAATCAAATGTTTCTATCATGCAAACAGAAAGTTTTTTGAGCAGAAAAAATGAGTGTTATTATTTTGTGATTTTGTATGTAAGGTAATATTGCAAAATTGAAGAAGGAATTTCCTGCTTTTTTTATGTGACAGATATGTTGATAGCATATGGGACTGATAAGTATTTATAAACCAGATGCTCTTTTCATGAGCTCTGAGTTAGTTTAAGAATAATACTGATTTTCCTACATAGAACATTAGTATAGCAGGTCTGTCCCTCTTTCTTGAATGTAGAGTTGTTGTGCTACTATCAGTAGGTCTTCTGGACTTTTTTCTGCTATTTCAAGAAGACTGCTCTGCTTCTTACAGTCTTTTCTTAAATTGTACTTTTAGCTGTTGTTTAAATCAAATATTCAGGGATGAGTATGAACAGTAAGTTCAATTGGTGCTACAAAGTGTCTGCAACTCTGATTAAATAAATGATCAAACAAAATAAAATTCCTACTTCAAATATCTACTTTTAATAAGCTTATTTAAAAAATTAAAATGTTTTAAATATGACATGATGAAACACCAAATATAATCTGGTACCTCATAAGTAGGATTTCAGTTTGTCCCTTACCCTTTCCCTCAACCTCAGAGTTAAGAAATGTAGTAAACAATGTTTGCATGAAGAGGTCATTCATTTTATCAAGACTGACAGATATACCCAGAAAATAAAGGATGAGGTTTTGGACTCATGGTCTTTTCAGCAAGTCATTCTGTTTCATTTACTTCATTCTTCATTATGTGAAGTTGAGGGCAAAGTATGTACTACCTGTCCCTCAAAACAAAATGCCTCTACTGACGTGTAGTTGATGCTTTGGAAAATAAGCATTGAAAGACAGCTTCAAATTCTATTGCACTTTTTTTACCTACCTGAAATATGAATACTGGAACCATCAAAGTTTCAAACAAATAGCAGTTCTGCTTTTCTTTTTAGTTCTGGCCAGTGTGCCATTTTTGAAATATTCTAACAAAGAAACCACAAACCGCTAGTCACACCACAATACCAGCTTGTGTTTACATTTTCAGCTCTCCAGATCATGATCCTATTGAGTGTGCATAGAGCGAGTGCGTGTACACGCGCCCATCCACCATCAGGAGAAATGAAACTGTAAACACAAGCTGGTATTTTGGTGGGGGCACACTAATATGGCGGTTGGTAGGGTCAGAAGGTGGAGGGTGAATTATGGATCCAGAATTTCCTTGTATTTTTCTTTTTAAGTGAGGCTGCTTGTACAGTAACTGCTATTCAAACCTAAATGTTCAGTTTTAGAGCAGTAGAACCCAGTCTCATTGATTTTAAGCTGTGTATTCAGACTTGAACGAAGATGAATGAAAGCACTACTTCTTGACATACTAAACTAGGCAATGAAATACAAACTATTTTACAGGGAGATCTTGTATGAGAGGACAGTGGGCAAGAATGATCTCAATCTTTATCATTTATGGTAAATCACCCTGTTTAGTACTAGGTAAACACGAACAAAATCACTAATAACAGTAACATGGTGAGAGAAAAATGACTGTCTTTAAACTTGAAGAATCTAAGACTTATATTTGAGTAAACTGTTCAAATAGAAACACCTGATTTATAGTTTGAAGAGATATCTCTAAAATCTCCTCTATGTCATCTACTGCTTAATTTAAATATATTTTCAAGTTCCTAGTCCTTCTCTATTAGTGAATTAAAGTTACAGTGCTTGAAAAACTCTTTTATCTGGAGAAAACTTGTGCTTGCTGTTTACAGAACAGATGTCACCATGAATGGCATGGAAATCTCATGAAAAGTTAAGATCATTTTGCCACTGTCTGAACTTGATAAGATTTTCATATTGGCCATTTGTAGCTGTTTCACCCTGCTTTCTCCAAAAAGGAGGAAAAAGAGAAATAGTGCTGAAAGAACATTGTCATTGAGAGAGAACATAACACTCAAATGCATGATGAGGCCCTGGCTTTAGGAAACAAAACAGATGCAAATGACAAAAGAAAGGCTGTTATCTTCAGAAGAAAAATGGAGTTTCCCTTCAAAACCAAACCTTTCTGATAGCTTCTCCTAGGATGACAACATACCCTAATTTTCAGTCCTGCAATCATGTTAATGTGTGTCAACATCAGCGTTTCTGAGTTTACTGTTTCATAAGCTATTTGCCATTCTCTGTAGAAATTTTAAAGCCTTGTGGAAGAAATCAGACTACACACTAAAGCAACTAAATTAATTAAAAAGTAAATCATCTTAAAAACAGAGAAATGCTATCTTTTTTTCCCCAAAAAAACTGTAAATAAACATATTATTCGTGACATTATTAGTATAACACCTGCCTTTATGTGACCTTTAAAAAAATTTTATGTTAAAGGCACACAAATCTCAATAAACAAAATCATATTCTCCATTGTTAGCTCTCTACTCATCATGGAAATAATGTAGCATCATAGCTCCTACTACATGTCTGGTTAAATATAGTGCAAAAATCTAGTTATGTGCTATAAAGGACTTGTGAAATTTGATATGTATCTATTTTGAGCATTTGAGATTTCTCTCTAGAACATATTAAACCTAATAAATTCCTATATTTATAAGCATTGTGATCTTTTGGGAACAATAATATTCAGAAGGCAAAAATTCAGAAACTCATCCTGAAAATTGCAATGAAGTTTTAAAGTATAAGATCAGCCTGATTAAGATAATTAGGTTAGTCCAACCCCAAGATATCTTCTGCCACAATTTATGGACTCCTTTTATTACTAGAGATAATACAGAGAGTGACCAAAAGAGATATATTTTCATTCCTAATATCTTCAGGTTTTTGCCACAAACTCATTCATATTTTTTTCAAGGTAAGCTTTAAGTTATTTGTGTGAAAATCATGTTGTTGTTTGATTTAACGGAAGCTGAGATTCTCAGTATTACCCATAACACAATATTTGGTAATAATGTGGGAAATCCTTATTGGGTAATAATGTGGGAGTCAGCAAACTACTGGAATATATATATATTTATAGACTAGAATAGAATGAGTTGGTGGATAACTTAATAAGTTTCTGTGGTTGTTGTTGTTGTTGTTTGTTTTGTTTTGTTTTTTGTTTGTTTGGTTGGTTGGTTTTATTTCTATATTTAGATCTTTCACTCTGTTAGTCAACATGATGTACCTATTTTAGGGGTGACTTCAGCATTCCATCCATCTGGACTTGCTACTTATTTCTGTGAATCTTTCATTCTGATCATTCTGATCTCACTATTTGTGGTCAGGGAAGTCACAGAACAGAAGCAAGGAGCTAAAGTAAAGATAGAAAATTTCTGTTCTAGTAGGGCAGAGCAATAGCAATTCATTTAGCAACCCATCAGTAATGTAGAAAGATGTTGGTGTAAGAGAGATCTGCTCGGTGCTTTTCCCAGACCTTAGGAAAAGAGCAGTTGGCAAGAACTGACGACTGTGAATCCTGCTAATGTTTCTCCTGTATCCATGTTTTCTACTTGTAGCTTTAAAGAATAATTTTTCTATGAGATCTGGTCCATCCAATCCTTAATCTCATTTACAGCATCACATCTTTTTCTTGGAGTTATTACAATATCATACAAATGAGCATTAGACTAATTACAGAAAATACTTTAGCTACAGTAATAGCTATAGCAGCATAAATATTAGTCATATAAAACCACTCTCTTTTTTTTTGTTGTAAATTCTTTCTTTTATACAAAGCAGAATGAAATAAAATTGTAAGCATCCATGTATCTGCATGCTATGGCTGATAGAATTTGCAGAGATTTGTCAGGCTTTAATTCCAGCTAGAAAATTCACTGAAGTTTAAAAGCAAAACAAACAAACCAAATAAACTAATTTAAATAATAAGAAGAAAATTCCCAGATCTGATACACAATTGAATGACTGGAGTGAGGAGAAACATTGTAGCCAAATCCCACCTGCAGAAGCTTTTACCTTCTGCCAACATACTGCTATGATAATTTTGATTTATTTGTTAATAAATATTATAATAACATGTAACTGCGAAATTATGTGGATTGTCTCTTTCATATTTACTAGTCATATATTGCATATGTTTGTATGCAGTACATTTAAAAAAAACACTGTTTTGAAGTCATATGTCTTTACATAATTTCAGATTTTATATTCAAATGTAGAAGTAGTAGTAAAAACATTCAGAGTTTACAGATACAATGTAGTAAATAGTTTCATAATCTAAAACCTGCAGTGCTTAACATATAGCAGAAACCCAAAAGGAGATTGCAGTCAGAATAATTTGAATGGAAAATTTCTTCCACAAGAGCTATTCTTCCAAAAGACTTTTACTGACATTTCAAATGGAGTGATGTATATTTGCAAATAATAAACAAGAAAATGTGTTTAAAAAATACACTGCAT
Source organism: Perdix hodgsoniae (assembly GCA_035772895.1). Taxonomy (NCBI): domain Eukaryota; kingdom Metazoa; phylum Chordata; class Aves; order Galliformes; family Phasianidae; genus Perdix; species Perdix hodgsoniae. Next base: position 536,618 of record JAPSGF010000048.1, on the reverse strand, counting down.
TGAACTTGAAATTATTTCTTTTTGAAATATTTTTTCTAGGGCCAGATTAAATTTTACACTGGTTAGACTTAGTTAAGCACTAAGTGTAGTAAGCTGGTAGACTCACATGTTGTATGCCAAGTGGCTGAAAACACTTTAGGTGAAATAAGTTACTATTACTATTACTGTAATTGATTTTTCTTTGGGGAAGGAGTATGGAATGACTTGCCTTATGTTTGTTTTGAAGAAGTTCCTTCAGAATTAGATCTTATTTACAGTAAATCTAAGGCTGTGGTTCCACTGGAGCCGAAGCCAATCTAAATGTTGATTGCTGCAAACCCTACTTTTGGCCATATGTTACCACCGCTTTCCCTTGAGCTTTCTTTGCTGTGCTCTTCTCCAGCATTTGTACTGGCACCTTCATTCATCTGACTTTAAAGTGAATCTATTGCAACTCAGTGGCCTGTTGCTAACCCAGAAATCGTGTATTTTTTAAGACTGGCTTCCCCACAGGATCAGATTAATATCAATATTAGGGAAGCATGCAACTGGTTTGGGGAATCGAAAAAAAAATATAGATAGATAGATAGATAGATAGATAGATAGATAGATAGATAGATAGATAGATAGATACAGGCTTCCTTTATTCTCTCTCTCTTTTTTTTTTTTTTCTTTCTTCTTTTTTCTTTTTTTTTGGACCAACCTAGCTGTATTGTCAGACTGCAGCTATTCTGCCATGAAACAGATCACCTCTGTGGGAAGATGGGAGAGAATGGCATCATCCAAACACTACTGCTGGTGCAAGGGTGTAGGCTGAAGCACTTGGCAGAAAACACCCTAGCAGCTCTGATCTGGAGCAGTTCAAAGTATCACGAAACTGCAGCTTTATGTAATGAAATGGGATATTTGGTCAGGTATTGTTAGGAATTATTAGAAAATATTAGCTTGTATTTAAGACAACGTGCTTATATTTAAATAGAAATAGTGTATTATGCAGTGAAATGACTAATTCTTGTGTTATTCTTGGATGGCATAATGGAATGGTCTGAAATGAGACTGCTAATTATTTGTTGTCTTTGTTGTATGTTTATGATAGTTCGTATTTTTAAATATTAAGAGTGCTGATTTCTTTCCCATCCCTGGAAATTCTGTTTCTCAGTTCAGGGTTAGACATTTTCTCAAATGCCCTAGAATTCACAAATGATAGATGAATTGGTCACTCAGCCATGTGTTAGAGCAGTACAACCTGGCAGATTTTAAACATTTAGATCTGTCTGTCATCAAGGCTTCCTTCTCATGTAAGAATGTCCTCTTACTGCATCAATTATTCCAAGATAAATGGTTCTTGTAAATTTATACGGAAGGATTTTTAAAAATACAATAAATAAGGCATTATTTCCAAATTCATATTTACAAAAATATGAATAGTGTCAAATTAGATACACAGTATTGCATCATCTTAATTATCCCAAAGTCTTGTATCTAAATAGTAGGTTAACGAGGTTAATATCCATAAGAGGACAGATTTAGAATCTCATTGCTAAAACCAATCAAATAATTCATAATGAATTATTCACCTTGTTGTTTTTTTGTTTTTTTGGTTTTTTTTTTCATGAACTCTCAGTGAACAGATTGTGGTTTTCTCAGAAGAATTAATTATTCAAAGTTATTCACCAAAAAAACTTAATAATTCTCAGGCTCAGTTTCATGGTGAGCAATATATTGTGAACATCTGACTGACCTCAGTAGTGCAGATCTTGCAAAAATCCCCCCCCCCCCCCCCCCCCCCCTCCACCTCCTATAGTAACTCACCCTTATAAGTTCAGGTCTCTGAGACAAAACATCTCTAAAACTTTTTTTTTCCTATCTTGTCCAGGGAACTCTCCCTCTAAATGTGACAGAGGCATACAAAAGCGGTCCTAAAACTAATGCAATATTGTCTCTGCCTTTCAGTTATTACATATTGTGTGCTGTATTACGCTTTTACTTAGTTCCTCATTTCTTGTGCTTCAAGAGATGTCTCATTGTCAGCTACATATGGATGATATGGTTTAATGAGTTGAATTAGACACACAAAATTTTTGTAGAATTATTGCTAAAAATTTTTCTGAATAGGTGTACAATATCTAGATCATTTATCTAAATCAAGTGACTTAATTTTAAAGCATATTACTATTATCTATTTGGTGTAATATTCAGGATAATATTTTTTCTCTCATATAGTGGTGTTTTTTCTATAGACACGCTCTCTCTCCAGCACTCATACAAGGAAGTTCTCTAAAATGTCTCCATTAGATCAACTACAGTTGCTGGAATAAGCCACGGAATAGCCAAGCTTATTATGGTTTTGTCAATACTATGTGGAAAAGATGGTTCAGTCCCAGTTTATATTACTTTTCTGTATGGTTTTTGTTTCTTGAGAAAACTCCACTTCCAAAGCTGACTCCCTCTCACTGAGGAGCAGCTCTGTCTTCCAAGGCAGCAGTATTCTAGAGAATCTTTCTGTGGCTCTTCTTTTCTTTTCTCTTTTTCCCCTGGACTTTCTCCTTTATTTTTAAATTTCATAAGCACTTTGGTCAGTAGTGTTCAATTCTTGTCCTTCAAATGCAACAAAATAGCATCACCTCTTAGCATTGGAAGACTGTATCATTAAAATGTTTAAATACCATCAGGAAAACAAAAGCAAGGAAACAGTCTTTTGCTTCTGTTCCCCTGAATCAAATGTCAGTAGCCTGTTGGCTCTGTGACTCTTCTATTAACATCATACTTTACTGACCTGTTTTCCTCTTCAACCTCTGCTGTTCACAGCTTCTCTTTAGTAACAAGTCAGGAAAATGTACTGGTAAAAGTCCATCCAATTATTTTCTGCCCTAAAGTACTGGTGTAAAATTTGAAGGATTGCTTTCTACAACACAGAAATTTATAATGAATGGGCAAAGTTCTGAAATTCACTGTGAGTGATTTGTCATTCTCATCTGTTGTCCCAGGACCATAGAAATGTGTTCACTGATGTAAAAGTAGAAACTCAGAGGATAGAGCTTTTCAGTTAATGGTAAAATCAATTAATTGCACTCGTGTTTCCTATATCCTCCTATATCCTTTACTTGTTCTTGTTCCCATCCTTTCTGTGTCTGAAGTAATCCATAGATCACATCTATATATATATCAGAAAGTATTTCTAAAGGGCATCCTCTGTCCCTTAATGGAACATCCTCAGAATATTTCTGGCTTTTCCCTTAACCTGTCCTTTTGGGTTCTGGCCATATTAGAGACATTATGAGGGGAAATCTTTATTTATTTATCTGTTTGTTTGTTTGTTTGCTTGTTTGTTTATTGGTCCATTAACTTCTGGCAAATAATGCTTGGAATCATTTATTCTGTTCCTTACTATTAACAGGCTTATTCTTATACCCATCAAAGAATGATAATAATAAAAAGCAGTATCTTCATACCAACTTCTGAAATGTGGTTGAAGCTTACCAATAGAACTCCAAAGAGTTGGGCTGCAGGCCATAACCTAACATCATTTTTTTTCCTTATTGTCTTTGGGAAACAGTGTTAAAGAAATCAAAAATCCACCAAGCACTTTTTTTTTTTTTTTCTATACCTGGTCAAACAATACGTTATGAATATCTGAGTGGCAGAATATTTCTACTGCTTGCAGTTATGCATACACCTCTTTCTGATGAATGGTTCCTAGATAACAGTCAGATAGAAACCATACGCAAAGCAGTGAGAGGCATTACATTCTGAAATCCCAGGAGCTCCAGAGCTGTCCAAGCAATGCAGTTCCAATGCACTGAACACTTTGCAGTGTGCTCTTTTATCAAGTGAACTAAGGATGAAGGCCCAAATGCTGTTTTCCTTAATCTTGAATAATCCTGGTATGTTTGTTCTGAATGTCCCACATAGCACTGATCTACATAAAACAGTAAACCTCAGGGTCATATTTTGTAGAACTGTGCCTTACATTGCTGGAGATTTTATGTTCAGTGTCACTTAAGCCCGTTTCTTAAACTGAGCTGTCTGAGGAGATTTATGTCATCAATAGAGCAGAAGCAAAGGAGTTGTGTGAATGCATTAAATTCTTTAATGAGAACAATAATCAGGTGCCATGACATTTGGTATTAATGTTGGGATGCTGATGTGAGTAAATAACACAAAATTTTACACTGTACTTGCACTACAGCTCTTTTAGAGACCCGTTCTATTCTATACATGTTTGTGAAGCACTGGGAAAAAGACCAGAGTGGTTCAGCAAAGATGCTGAGGAAGCATTTGCAGTCCGGAGAAAGGCATGGCAAATAATAACTGAGACAAAGGGGGCTTTCAGTTCCAGCTGAGAGCGTGTGGTGTCTGTTTCTGTCTGCACTTTGCTCCAACTTATGTGCAGTATCGAGTCGGCTGTGGAACAGAGTAGCGAGGACTTGCGTTCTTAGCCTGCTTTTCTTTGTCTGGCTGAGCTGCTGGGTGCCGGCTACAGAGCTGCCGTTGGGCTCGGGGAGGAAGGGCCGTTCGGAAGCCGGAGGGCAGGGGGCAGGCGGGCTCCAGGCCCGGCGTGCCGAGGAGGCAGAAGGCGGCGGGAGCATCGCGCGGTGCCACTGCCCGCCCCGCGGGGGCTGCTGCGTTCCGCGCCGCTCTGCCCGCGGGCGCCATGGGCATCGCGTGTGCTGGTCGGTACCTCTCCAGAACGGCGTTCTTTCTAGCTGAAATACGGCTGAAGCACCGCAACGCGATGGTGTTTCAACTACAAATGCAGTTACTGAGAAATAAAATGGAAATGAATTCATAAGAGAGCGCACGTGAGAGGGAAAAAGGACGGCAGAAGTGGCGAGCCCCGCCGCCCGGCGAGCCGCAGCACGGCTGCGCCGAGCCGCTCCGCCAGGCACCTGCCCCGGCAGCAGCGCTCTCCGGCCTGACGCCTCCCGCAGCCAAGCCGCCGGCGTCTTTCTTCCTGAAAATAAGGCCGGGAAGAATTCGCAGATTATCGCAAACATCGGCTAATCACCCCACGCCTGTCCTAGAAGAGGCAGACGGACAGACACCGGGGAAAGCGCTGGGGACAAGCTGGTGTGAAATGCAGTAGCCCTGGAGAGCCTTCCCAGCTCCAGTCTGCTGTTACAAGAAAAGGATCATGTGAGGATCCTTTGAAAGGAAATGTTCTAACTAGAGCAAGCAACTGCATTAATTGGGAGGCTTGTATTCATACATGCTGAGCTAAATAAAGCAGGCTGCTTTACTGCAGCAGGCTGGGGAAAATGCACAAAACTAATCCTTTCAATGACTTTGCCGTTGATTAGAGTATCCGTAACAAACGCACAGTTCTAAGAGTTTCACTTAGCACGAAGCTTTTTTTTTTTTTTTTTTTTCTTTTTTCTTTTTTCTTTCTCCCTCAGAAGAAAGAGAAGCGTCTTTCAGCTAAACAAACAAATAAACTGGGGGAGAAGGAGTGGTATGGCCACGATTCCCGACCTCGTAGAGCAGTAGCGACAAGGTATCCCCCATCTTACAGCATGAAGTTAACTTTCCTGATGGAAAGAAACTCGGCAGGACAACAAGCTTTGATCTTTGTGTGAAGGAAGAGAGTAATAGAGTGACAATCTCTCCAGAGGGTAATTATTCTTTGGCCGCTCAGACAAGAAGTTTCCTGTCACTGTTAAGGTTAATATTAAGGTAGCTCCGCTATACTTTCCCATATTAAAAAAAAAAAAAAAAAAAAAATCCTTCCCAGAATGTTATACTATTAATTGCCAATTTGCATATGTGTGCAGCTGCTGTTTTGGCTCCGATCTTCCATCCGATAAGCTTGCTGGAGGTATCACAGAGCACTTGGCAGCTTTCCTATTTGAAAAGAAAGCCTTCCTAACTACAGAACAGCTGATAGTCTATCAGTGATAGACCCTGATGGCGTGAATTACAATTACACTACTTTTCACACTAAATCTGGGTGATAGCTACTTGGAAAGAAGTTTCATCATTTTTTACCACAAACTGGAAAAAGAATTACATGGTCATGCTGTGCTTTTAAAGGCAGTTTGGTTCACTTTTGTCTATTTAACACCTAATTCCGAAGAGTCCATAGGCATCTGGAGATCTGAACGTCGCGTAATGAATTCACTATTTAGATGGGAGATTTTTTAAATCTACCTCAAATTACATTTATTAACAAGGCGAGCAGGAAGTGTTAGAGTTGTTAGACGCTTCATTTATTAAATAATTTGTGGGTATTTTCAGTTGTCATATCCAGAGTCATGGGGGTTTACTTATTTTTTAATTAGCAATTCCAAAACAATGCTACTGCAATTTAACAATTCATCACGTAATCTGGGGCTGTTCAGTTTAGCCTCTAATGCTAGATAATTCAGATTGTTATTCTGATCTGTTTATAACTCATTTTGTTGTGATAAGAGAACTGCTGCCTTGAAATGAAGAGGCACGATTTTCTATGGACCTTGTTGCGACATAGAAGCTAACTATATCGTCTTTGTCTACCTGTTCCTAACATTAAACGTGGTATACAGAAGCAATAGGTATTTTAAAAATGTAAAAAAAATCTCTTGTTCTCTCATTTCACAATCGGACTGTATTTCGCCTAAGTATGTTTTTCTGTACCACTGCGGAGGAGGGCTGGGGGAAATGCAAGTGTCAAAGTAAATTGAATTGGAAGAGTGAGTCACCCACATTGCTGCCGAGGTCACGGTGCCTAAACTTCTTCCTTTATATGTCAGCAAGTTAATTTAGCGAGGTGCTGCCCTGGTACTTAAATGTAGCTGCTCAAATATATTTAAAAGGCACGGTGGAAAGCCTGACTCCTGACGTAGCTAACCTAACAGAAAATAGACGTTGTTTTCCTTTTTTAGTTGCTTGCTTTATTAGATTTCTCACTCTCGCAGATTATCCAAAAACTACCCATTGATTGATCGCCCGTAGAGCTGCATTTGGTGTAAAGAAAAACTTCACAGCTTTATTGGCTCCCAAGAGACAAAACAAACATAACAAGATATTCGTATTAATACAAACAATGCAACAAATGAGAAAAATCATCACATTTAAATAAGATGGTAGAGTCAGTCCAGTGTACACCCCATCCTCTGATGCACCACACATGGCAGAGCAGTTCCTCACCAGCGCTCTGAGACACGAGTCCCCACGGGAGTTACGTTATTGCTCACAGCATCTCAACACAGTGAACACAGTCAGCCTAAGAAAATGCCACCGACTAAAACTTTAAGAACCCAGTTTAACGGTATTTCACTGCAGGCTTGCGGCGCTAAACAAGAAGGTTGAGATTAATCTGTTTCTTCAAAAACATTTTGAATGGTTATTTGCGCAGACTTGGACTGGGAAGCTATTGCTCTTTTTTTTCTTTCTTTCTTTCTTTCTTTCTTTCTTTCTTTCTTTCTTTCTTTCTTTCTTTCTT
>JAPSGF010000048.1:489927-529209 GCA_035772895.1 Perdix hodgsoniae | reverse complement strand
CTTTCTTTCTTTCTTTCTTTCTTTCTTTCTTTCTTTCTTTCTTTCTTAATCGTAACAACGCATTTATTTGGGGCAGAGAAACCAAAAAGGTTCGAACTTTCTGCTATTCCTCTGAAGACAAAGAAATGAACGTGTTCCTTTAACCTTGGTAAAAAAAGTTGAAGGAACGAGTTTTATTTAAAAAAAAATCTTGCGTCCCAACACCCCTCCCCCAAACACACACACGCACACCTACACACGGCACGAACTTTCTTTAAAAGAAAGCTAATGCCCTCTTAGCTTCATCTCTGCAAAGTATCTAACTTGATACATGGTTAGAAAGAAAGGGATCCGATTTAGAGGACAGCGAGTGAAGTCGGGATTACTTCCTACAAACTATTTATTAAAAGGCGCGACCGGGCTATTTATTACTCAGTAACATTTTCTCCACCGACATTTTCTTATAATAGCCCTTTTCTTCAGCCTATAATGGAAAAGGCACTTAGACCCGGTGGGAAATATGGACCTTCTGGAACGCTGTGAAAGTCTTAGCATCCTTGCGGTCTTGTTACCCCCACGCAAAGTGCGAGGTAATTAATTGCTTTTCTGTCATTCATTCTAGTAATCTCTTCTCTTTGATAACCTGGCTAAAATCAGAATGAAGCTCGTTTTGTTGGCCATACAATTCCCTTGAAGTCCATGAAAGATTTGACACTTCTGAGATTCGCATCACGTTCCAGGTCTTGCATCCATTTTCTACCGTATGATGGGGTCGAAAAAAAAGCTGAAACCTTTTATTTTTATGCTTGTAGCGTGTTTGGGCTCGACGAGTATTTCTTGGCAACCCCGGTATTCTCTACGGACTAAAAAGCAAGGCACACTTAAAAACGCTTGCTGCATTTAAGGCCCATTGATGTTAATGGGCTTGTGAACTTGAATGAGCGACTGCAGACTCCCTGCTAATAACATTCACGTGGGTCTTTTTTCACACTTGACCATCTATACGAGCACACACCCCGCGACAGCGCATTGCCTAAAACTTGGGGTGCGCGGGGCACGCAGGGTAGTCCTCCGTGCGGCCTCTCTGCTGCGTAGGGCAATGACGCTTTCGGGAAGGAACTACACGCACGAGTTTGAATCATAAAACAAGCGTGTAAACTGAACTAACTTCAAAGTAATTTGTAAAGCGTTCAGCATTTTGTCCTCTTCTTTTAAGAGGCATTCACAGATTACTACACGCGTGTCCTCAAGAACTTGCAGTTGTCATCATGAACTACAGCGCCAAGGTATCCTTATGCAAAGTAGATTTTATAATGATTCAAAAACTTTGTTAAGGGGCACAATGCTATTTCATGATTAAATGGTGCCATATCTTACATTGTTTTCCCTTTCAGATTTGTGTCGCCTGAAATACATGTGCGTCTATGTACACAAAATTGTATATATCTATAAAGATTTGGAGAAATGTGTGGAGAAGTATGCTGAAGGAGACTTGAGAAATGAAACAAAAGAATGGAAGGGAGCTTTAGAGGTGGAAGAAAACCTGCTGTTTCAATTCCTCGGGAAGAAGAAAGGCTAGATAGACCTGGCAGACTGATGCTGGAAGAGCTTTATCATGCTTGGAATACTTAGGGGCACTAAACTCCCCGAATAAGAAAATCAGATGAATCCATTTTAATTAGGGATCTTCCTGTTGTTACTGTCTTGTATCACTTGAGGCAACTGGGAATCCAAAAGTAACAAGCTTATTTGATCTGTATCAACTGCAGTTAAATGGACACATGGATGAGAACTCTATTAAAAAATCAGTGTGTGCGATTTTGGCTGCTGAGCCTCCGTGGGCTTTCACATCTCGGATGGCATGGAGCCCGAGGTTTCTCTCCAGTGCTCCCATTGAGCTTGGACGTGGCTTTTTTACGCCCCCACCCTTATGTCCAGAGTTATGTACACGTTTCCATATATTAAAAATGGAGTCTACGCTGCTCGGATTGACAACACGAGGAGAACCTCTGCAGCTGTACCCGTCACCGGGTCTAGCTGGGCGCCCAGAGATAACCTGCACGTGACCACAGTGCTGATTTTTTCCTACCCTCTTCCCATTCTGTTCCTCTTCCGACAACTTCTGTAACCCCTGTCACCCAAGAAAACCCTCCAGCTCTCGGCTGTTGACAAACTGGTGGGTCGGGCAGCCTTTCGCTCGGTGTTCACATCTGGAAAAAGCGCTAATAGACATTTTTAGACAGGATTCTCGCCCGATTCAGTTTCTGCTTTGCGAGCGTGGTCTGGTCACGCAAAGGCTGGTCTCGACGCAACGTCCGCACCTCCGCTCTCCAGCACGCACACTGACCCTACGGAGAGTTGGCGTGGGCTTTGCGGGGCACCTGTTGCACGCAGATGAGCTTTACAGCCTCACGGTCCGCGATCCCAGGGCTCCTTTCATTCCGTTACCCCGTGTACGGGAGCCCCGCGATGGCGAGAAGGGCAGCTAATCAATACAAAAACAAATAGAACATTATTTGCCACTCTTTTTTGACGATCAATTATGAAGAAGCTTTTCGTGGAGCACATCGGTAGTGTCAGGAGGGGTGGCAGCGCAGCTGCCCGGGCTGCCGTGCTTCATCCATCATTACCTGGCAAATGAGCCGACTGGCTGGTGGGCAGGTACCGAAGCCCTGGCAGGCAAGCGGAAGAAGAGATTATTTTTGCATATCTTCTGTGAATCTCCAGGGAATTCAGTGGCGTTCCTAATCTCAAATGCTAGTAATTAAGAGGATGGCATCTTTGGGCTGGAGAATTCAGAAGAAAATCATTTTCACGGCACTTAAGGGGCTCGAAGTCGCGCTTAATGACAGATGGGAACCCTTTATGAAGGCTTCGTAACCCCTTGCCCTGAGAGACTATACTTTCTGACACTGCCGGCTTAAGAGGATATAGATGTTTTTACTCGGGTGATAGTGTGGTGATTTTGTAAAGCAATGAGTCGTTTATTAAAGTATCTTAATGAACAGTGCGAGCGGCGAACACTTGACAAAGCTTGTTGTCGCTGCTGAGAGCAAAAATATAAGTATTAACCGCAGAGTACTTTCGTCTGTGGACACTTTTATATTGCACAGAAATAAGATGTAGGAAGGGAAAAAAAAACAAAACAAAACAACAACAAAAAAACCCGCCTGACCTAGGAAGTAAGATTCCATGTTTCATCTTTTTATATCATGGCCTCAGGAATGCTACGCCGCTTTCCTTCTATTAATCCCTTTATTGACTTGAGGGTCTCTGTATCCGAATACAGTTGTATTTAAAAAACGATAGAAAGAGAGAAAAACGAGACTCATTCACATTCCGAGTCTGCTTTCTGTCTCACACGTATTACATTTCACCAAACAGATAGAAACAATAGAGCTTATTAAGAAAAACTTGTTTTGAATGGCAAATTAAGCATAATGAAAATACACACGTTTTTACAAATAGTGATTTTTTCACCGATTGAATAATTAAAACCTTTTGAAAATATATACTCGTCTCTGCAAAATGGTTTTCTTTAAGCTCATTTTCACCGTATCACCCCGCTCTATGTATCTATTTGTATTTTCTATTTCGGTCAGCTCACAAACCTTACGAAGCCCTACGCGCTGCCCGCGGGCCGGCGTTACGCAGCGGGTGCCCCCGCGAGCAGTGCCAGCGCTGCCTTCCAGCCTGAGCGGGCGGCGCGCAGCCTCCGCAGTGGGGCTTCTTAGGCACGAAAGAAGTCAGCGTTTTATTTGGAAAAGTCTTAGACGCGAATACCTTTGATCCGCAACGTAAATAATCGCAACGGACACAACTGTTTGTCACCGCTTTGGAAAACCGTGTGACATCAATGAACAAACCAAGAAAAAGGTTTGTAGGAACCAGGAAAAATAAACCTGACCTACTGAAAGGTCCTTCTGTCACCCTTACGTACACAGTATGAAAAAAAAGTCTCTATAAATCGCGGGAAAAAACAAAAGCATGTTTTTAATCTCCATCTCCCGTGACTCTGAACTGAGAATGGCAGGGGAAAAAAATCTGCTTTGGGAAAAGGGTGCAGAAGTTATCTTAAATGTTGCTTTGTAGTCTAAATCCATTAAATCACTATTCTCCGTTCACACCAACTTCTGTATCAGGCGTTACAAAGTCTCTCAAACGTAAAGCACTTCAGTGCTGAGTGTTAAGGTGGACCGGATTTTTCTACTCCGTAGGTATCACGGCGATCTGGGAATTTATTTTTACAGCCTGGGATGTCAGAATGGCACGGAAGCATGAAAATCTCACCATCTGTATGCTCACGGACAATTCATCGAGAACGCTCAACGCCAGACTTGGAATAACAAAATGTGAGCTCTCTTACTACCGCTCAAACCTCATTTAAATAGCACTTAACCTGCGTTGCCGTGCCGCTTACCTCGGGCCCAAACCTCCCCTGCCACTGTTCGCCTAACTGCACGAATCCTGCCATAAAACAGCCACGTGCCGTTTGAAATAACACTTGTTAAATGAAACTGGAGGTTACACGCAGACGCACATGATTTAATTTCGCCGAGTGCTGTCGTGCAGCCCACGGAAGGTTCGGAAGCTGAGCGGTGGCTTCACCTGGAGCTTAGCTAGCACACCGGGCAGTGTCCTTCTGGCTGCGTGTTCCCTGTCGCTGCCAGGAGACAAGGACTTGTTTTAGTTGGAACTCTTAAAGCAGACACTACATAGTTTAGATTAACTCCTTTCAGTAGTACAGCGTCAATGTGTTATTCCCTTAACATAAAACATACAGATTATGTAAATCTGTAATAAATACTATTTTGAAGTGTATAGTAATCAGAAATCTTTCAGGGCAGGATGGAATGGAAACTGAGAAATATTGGAGAGTAAACATTCCAACGCTCATTCCTCTGCTTCTTCCTGGCAGAGCGGAGCGCGGCGCTGGCTGCCGCCGGGCTGTCGACGCTCCGGCTCCGGGCTTCGCCCCGCGGCTCCCGGGCAGAGGGGGCTTCGCCGGGACCGACGCGATCCCGTGCAGGGCGCTCCCCGCTCCGCTGCCCCTGTCGCACCGCCCGTGAGCGGGAGCCTGACCGCTCGGAGAGGAGCGCAGCTCTTTTTGCACCTCCTCATTATAGGGTGCGAACTAGGTGTGTGCGGAGGTTCAGGCTTGCAAGGCCAAGCGATCCGAGAGGCGAAAGGCGGCCGCGCAACTTGCTTACGACCTGTTTAGCATTCCAGACTCTAGTCCCTGTGCAGAGCCGAGGACAACGGAGCCCTGGAACCCAGCAGTAATTGGCACAGCTCTGCGTTTCCCTCGCTTTTGCGGGCCTCGCCCGGCTGCGTCGGCGGATCGGCTCTGGCCGGGCAGCCTCGCTCGGAGCTGCCTCTGCGCTGCGGCTGTACTCTGGGGGGTCACTGGGAGCGGGGCGCCAGCCGAGGAACCTTTGGGGCTGGCGGGCCGGCAATTCCACGCACCACGGGCGAGCTCCGCTAGCTACCACGGGTAGCCACGGGCCTGCTGGCCCCCCCGATGCCGCCCGCCGCGCCGTGCGCTCTCCCCTAGGGTCCCTCTGGATTCCCACCTCGGCCAGCTGCAGGCTACACGTTGCGGAGGGGCCCGGGAGTGTTGGGCTTGCCATGCGGCCGGCGGGAAGGAGGGATCGCGGCAGGCAGGCGGAGGGAAGGAGGGAGGGAAGGAAGGAAGGAGGCCGGGCTGATTAGCATGCAACAGCGCTCGCAAGCCCGGCTCCATTGTTTTAACACCTCCCCTCTCCTCCGCGCCAATCTGTCACCGTTCAGCAGGCGAACGCTGCTGCCTCGAATGCTGCTCTTCTCAAATGAGACGGATAATTAGCTGCCCCGCACGAATGGCGCACTCTTCTCACCCCTGATTGCTATCACCTTCTTGCTCCTGGCAGTTTTGACACCTCGTAATCAGCCTGCTGCTTTTTCTCTTTTCTTTCCCTATTTCTGTTTTTTTTTTCCTCCCCCTTCCTTCAGTGCTTTTTTTTTTTTTTTTTTTTTTTTTTTAAATGCAATCCCAGTTGCCATTTGGATTGAGACTCTTCTGTTGAGTTAACCTTGTATGATTGCGGGGGAAAGGGGAATGTACGGAAGGGAGGAAAAGAAATATCCTCCTCTGTCTCATCTGCTGGGTGGGGGCAGAAGCAGCTCGGCGTGGTCTTCCCGTGCTTTTGTTCGGCGGGGAATAGTCCCTTCTGAGCATTTCCCGAATTAACATTAGCCCGGATGGGAAGAAGTGTCCGAGTCTCCGCTCAGTTAATGGAGTTCTCAGTTCTCAGCTGGTGGAGAAAAGGCTGTGTATCTCCTTTTAGTTAAATTTAGCAAAACGAGGAGGAAATTTTAAAAGTAAGTTCGCACGGCCTGGAAGCTCCATCTTCCTGCCGGGTAGGTACGAAAGGCATTCAGCTTCTCCCGAGGCTCTGAGAGTGAATTAGCCGCGTTCCATTGGAGGCGGGAGAGGGCTCTGATTGGAGTGTGAACGAGCAGAGGGAACTTCTTCCCTTCTGATTCCAGAGAAATAAGAGATCTCAATTAATGCTCTTGTGATTTCGGTGAGGTCTTAAAAAACAGAGGACTCGTGGAATCTGTCATAGGCGCGTTTTCCTATCCTCTAACAAGCAATGACAGTCTAATTACTGGAGCTACGAGCAGCTGTCGAGTTCGCCAGAGAGATGAAGGAGCTACATGTGTTGTGCCCAGCCGCCAGCACGGAGCCCTCGCACCAGTCTGAGGCAGCCCCTCGGAAACTCCCTGATAGGAAGCGCTTTGCTTCCCTGCCTTCAAGTCAGAGCCAGAGTTCCATGACTCCTGGCTCGGAACGGGGGCTCCCATGTCGTGTGCAGTCACTGCAGGGCAGCTTGGAGAGTGAGCCCACCTGGCAGCCCTGCATTACCCCGGGGTGCTGCATGCTCCGAGGCAGCCAAGAGTACCCTTAGCCAGCCAGCCTGCCGCTCTCTTTTCTCCCGAGTTCTACTTTCTTCCTTCAGATTTATTATTATTTTTAATGAATTCACATTTCCTATTTGGATTCAACCTCCTCTGCCTGAGCTGAGCTTGTGTAGAAGGAGGGAGAGGAAGGGAGGAATGCTGAACCTCCTCTGGTGAGTGTAATAAAGCAGATGTCCCTGCTGGCAACAGCAGCCTCCTCCAGCAAAGCTGTATGAGTGGGGCCTACCCAGGGACAGCACTCACCTCCCACCTCAAATCCCTCGCAACTGCTTGGTGTGAGTTTTGCTATTCCCCAAACTCAGACTAAGCCTGTCTGGACCACTTCGGGCAGGCAGTTTTAAATACCCAATATGAAGCAGGTCCTTCAGATGGAATGGGAGAGGGATGGACTGTGCTGAGTAGGTTTCAGCCAACTGTGTCCTCAGCCCAGCAGGGCCTCGGGCTGCTGCTGGGTTCCCACCTCTGCCGATAGTGGTGCTCATGGGAAAAATGCTTTTGTGCACAGAGTGGTGTGTGCCATGGGACAGATGACTTTATTTTCTTTAAAGGTGAATCACAGTTGATGCAGGCTTAATAACGTGAGCTTCTGAGCTGGGATTTCATGTCAGAGAGGACAAGTTGTTTTTGTCTTGGTTAGGCTGGAGACGTGAAAATCCCCACCTTCCCTCCCAGTGCTGGAAGTTCTGCCCCCAGTAGCCTCCTGGTTGTACTGCAAGCTATGTCACAGCCACACGGGCAGTTGGGTGCTGAATGGACCCTCAGCACTGCTACCAGTGGGGGCTGAGAGTTGCTAACAGGAACAAAGTCTTTCTCCAGGTCACAACGCAGACGGGCACTGTGCACTGCTGTTTATTACAGTACACACTGTTGACAGCCAGTCACAAACATGAGATATTAAAAATAGAGCAAATAACTGCAGAAAAATCCATTCTAAGAATTATGCAAGTGTATTTTTTTTCCCCACAGAAAAAAGTCATCTGCAAACAAATCTTTAAAAAGTGTTGTATTTTGCTGCTATAAAAATATTAATGCTAATTTTATCAAAAATCAGGGCTAAAAACTACACTCAGTTCAAATGCAAAAAGCTCTAAGTCACCTATTATCATTAATATAAACTGTTTAGTAAAAAAACCATGACTTCTAAATTTGAACCCAACAAATCTATAAAATGTGCAAACCTTATCAAAATGCAATGTTTCAACTAAATGCGTTTAAATTCCATTGAGAAAACCATTCTGCATATTCAGGTTAGAACCAAAGTCACTGAGATTTCTGTGCTTAGGTTTTCCTCTGGCCTGTCTAAGCCGTAACAGACTTGAACAATCCTTCATAGCAGACCAGAAGGAAAGGTAAACCTTAATTTTAGGGACACTTCAGCCTTTTCCTACTCCATCCTTCATATTAATATTTTCCATGAAAGCAGTTTAACTAATGATTAATGCCAGAAAGGTACATTAACACAATTGTTATTTTTTATAACAAATTTTGTAATAGAAACTAAAAATGAGAGCCTACCTCTCCTTTGCATTCCCTTCAATTAGAGAATCATATCACTGGATATTGAGAAGAAATGCTAGAAGACAACAATTTATCTTCCAGATTAAAGACTTAATCCTGCAAAGCTGTACTGATAAATATAATCATGACTTTGAGCCTATGCAGCCAAACATTCAATGGGGAAAAAAAAAAAAAAGCTTTTAACTACAATCCCAATGGCAATATTGAAGCATGACAAGCAGTAACGCAAATTACAGTACTGACTTACAGTTGGATTTTACCTCGTCAAATGACAATGAAAAAAATGTGCTTATCTGACAATTTCAGTCAGTTCTTGTTGCAAGAAGTCTTAATTCTTAAATTCTTAGCAAATCTATTCAATAATAATAAAAAAACCCAAATGTATGCAAAAATAGTGACCCACTGAATTCTCATATGTTAAGACTGTACTTTAAAGTGGGAATTCAGATGCCGAAGAAAATCTTCCTTAGATGTTAGAGATGGTGGGAAAACTTCTCGACAGAATTCACATACTCCACGCTGATTCAGTTCAGAGTCTGTATAAGTTTGTGCCAGCAAATCATTGTCCCGAGGCTGCCAAATGAGCTAAAAGAAACAGAAAATGATTACTGCTGTAGTTTACGATGTGAATTCCATTATGCTGTGGTTTATATTTATATTAAGAATATACCCGCCTCTTTAAACTAGGTTTAATTAACATATGCCTGGCAGAGGCATTAACTGGAGAATTCTCACTTAAGAAAGACAATATTTTTTCTTTTTAAGTCCCATAGACATACTACCTTTGCAAATACTTGATGTTTTAACATCTGTTAATGATAAATGATGCAGTGAGCAGAATTCTGTAATATCGGTCTGATATAAATTCTTTTCTTTAACATCGTATTTCTATTTTTTTTTACTGTAGAAGTCTTAGTACATAATATCCATCTTTAGTAACACTTTTTTTAACCTTAAAATAAATATTTATTGTACAAAGGTAATATGAAGTCTTTCTATTCTTATTGGTATACATCTAATTTTCAGTTTACTTGTAAAACAACTAGAGCAATGTCATATGGTCTAAGTTACTTAATTGTTCTGACTGCTGTTTAGTGTAAACATGTCTCAGATAGTCTCAGTTTTGGGATTCTTTCTGCCATGACAGCAATGAACTCAATAGGGCCATTGGAATATCCATCCATACACTCAGGCAAGTCTGCAAACTATGCTAAATTTGGTTCAGCAGCTGTCGCTGCTCTTGCTACCTGAGCAAGCTAGTTGAAAGCCAGCAAGTCTGTTTACAGACCATGGGGACATGTGCCTGAGTGTATGCCAGATACATGGCTTGATATTACCCAGGATTCAGAAATTCAGTTTTCAAAGCAAAGCTAAAAATAAAGTTTCACTACTTCAGCATTAGCAACAAACCCAAGATAAAATACATAGCTATGTTACATAGCCAGGGCAATTAGGTTTTGAGTAAACTGAAAATCAAGTGTATGCTGCTGTGACTACAAAGTAGACAGAATAGCAGCAAATTGGTATCAGATCTATGTGGAACTGGAGCCTAAAAAGGGAGAGCGCCCTCCAGTTTCTTGGCTCATCTTTCTTCTCTATTATTCTCTATTAAGATATCTATATCTTAAGTCACACATGGAAAGGTGAGCAAGAATACTTCAGAAAGTAGTTTCTTTTGAAATTCTGAAGTTCTAGCTATTCATTCTAACCCAAGAGTTTTAATTTTCAGGAAATTATCATGTCAAATACTTAGAATCTGTTGTACCCCGCACCATGGTAATTCACTGTACAATGAATGTGGCTTTCACAGTGGTTGATCCCCGTATTTAAACCAGCTGCAACTTTCTGAAGTCAATTCCTTGTGCTCTCCATATTTAAACAGTGTTTAGCTTATCAGATAGCGGTAGCAGATTTACCATCTTTCATTATGGTCAGCAATCCATATAATTAAATTGGCTAATTAGTAATTAAGTGCAATCACACCACTTCTTTTCAGCTAAAAGAGCCTACTTACTGTACATTGCTGGTGTAAATTGCATATTAAATTTTCTAGACACAGACACATTCAAACATCCCTACAGGAATGTGTTTAGAATTACTTGTTTTTAATACCAAATCATGTAAATTTCCATTAAAAATACATATATTATTGTAAAAATCCCACTAAGGACACAATAAGATTTCCAGTCTTGGAACCACAACATAGAAAGAAAGATACTCATCCAGCAAAATGCTGAAACAAGCACTTAACTTTAATTTAGTTCTCTGAGTGTTCAGCATGTGCTTAAAATGCTTTTCAGAACTGAGATTTATTTAAGCAGATGTTTCATTTCTAAAACAAGATCTAGATTAAGATCAATAGACTACTGACGATTTAAAATCATGAACATTCTTTGAAATGTTTTTGGCTGAAACAACCCCCGCAAATTGTGAATACTGGTAAACATAATGCATCTCTATGCAAGTTTCAATTAACAGTAGTCTGTAAAATCCTAGGTCCACTAATAGCCACGCTTATTTTAATCTGCTGCTCTTTTCAGTCACTTTTTTTTTTTTTTTTAAGTTACATCCGAAGAAAACAGTACTGAGTTTTCACATTTAGTATCCACAAAGAAGGAAAGAGCTAAATTTATTACAGCAACTGAGAACAGTTCCAAGAACTTACTGTTGCCAAATCTACTGCATTTATGGGGTTTTCCATTTTATAAGTTAACATATGTAGTAAATACTTGAAAGTTTTATCTACACTAGGAAAAAACAGTCAGGTATCTCATTTCTCCCTACTTGAGCTTTACCAGTGGCAGGGATGAGGGCACTGGAACTACTCTCTAAAAATGTCATAAAAATCCCACGAACAAATATTATTCACAGTTGTTGTTGTTGTTTTAATTTAATACAATAAATAGACATGTATGCAAGTAACATTAAAAGGAACCTAGTGTTTTAATCTACATGTATATTATCTGTAAATCCAATTCGCTAGGAATTGGAACCGAGTCCCATTCACTATGAAAAGTACATTAAAAACTGTTTTGTAGGCAGCTAATTAAAGGTGATGGATGTTGAGAGAGAGAGAGAGAGAGAGATGTATATTTAATAAATTCTAAAGTAATATTGGCTTAGTTCAAACAAACGTCTGGATAAGATGCATTCTGATCTATATCCTGTATGCTCTGTAGTGCTATGTAGATACGACTTATTAACACTGAAATAGTTTCTCACTGCCTTTTCCCCCCCAAAAGTTACACTTACTACATTTTCTCCACAGAGTAAATAATTTACATTTTAAGTGGTGGTCCCAAATTAATTTCTTTATTGCAGAAATACCAATGATCAAATCAAAGCCTTAGCTATTCAACCACAATTTTTCTCCACTTTTTGAAGCTGCATACTCCCCTATCAATTTATAATCACATACCAGCTGTTTCACTGGCTGTAATATACAATGCAGGGTGCCATCTATTGAAAAATGAATACACAGACTAACTAGTAAAAGAACATGCTGTAGAGAAAATACAGAGAAAGAGAAGAGTAACAAGGAATGGAGTGAATGCTTCACAGCTCTGCAGGAATTCTACCAGTAACAAAATAAGTGAATTAATTTGTTTAACTCAGGCACAAATTTAACAGAAGATCCAATGAAAAATAAAGCACAATAAAAAACTAAAATTAGTAAGTTAGTATAATTGAAACCCCCTATGTTATAGACAGGTATTTAAAACACATTTTAAAAACAGAGGCATACAGTTCAAAATAACAGAAACAGTAAACTTTCTGTAATTTAAACTTTCATTCAAAACTGATTTGCATTGAAAAACTGAACTTAGTCTGGGTAAGTTTTAGCAGAGGAAATCATCATAATTAGGATGCCCTACAGGTGCTTTCCAAACTCTAGTTTTGCATGTCATGAAGTGATAAAATTGAGAGGTAAAGCTCTTTTGCTGCATGTCATTAGGAAAAAACACAAAATCATATCAAAGTACATAGTGAAAATATTCAAAACCCACCCACTCCAACTTCCTAAACATCACTATTTGTGTAGTTTTGAGAAGCTCTCCTCTCACAAGGTCTGAGAAAAGCCACAGAAATACAATAAATAAATAAATCAACTGGAGTCTATAAAGGTCTGCAATAATTATGCGAGCAATTTTAGTCGAGACAGAACGCTACACAAAAGAAGCGAAATATTCAGAGACACAATTGATAGAAGCTGCCAAACCATTATTCTGCCTTACAGTAATGGGGCCTTGCTTTCAGGACCTTCCCTGGACTTTGTGTTGTCAGGACTTAAATTCAAGCTCAAAATACCTACGCGAATGTGAATTATTTTATTGTACTTTCATATATTTGTCAAAAGAAATTATTACGCTTTCCTACTTGACTGCTTAAACTACTACAAACATATTTTAAGTTGTTGTGGACAGTAGGAATAAGGTTCTGTTTATAACTCAGATCCAGATAAAAAGTAGATCATTTTTTTTCCCACAGTGTTCGTTTATGTTTAGTTTCCTAATTAATTTGTCATATTCTCTGATGTATACCTGAAACAATTAAAACAAGTACATGTCCTATTCATCTGAGATAAAGGGTAGAAGGAAAGAAAGTGATCTAGATGACAGTTTAGGATTAATGAAAGCTTTGAAACAAATATAGAAGCAGTTAATATCTATACAAACTGAAATTTGGGTGCATGTCTATTTAGCCTTGTCCTATTTCCCTGGAAAAGCGCCTTGTACACATATTTCAGCATCAGTGAGAAGAACTGGCAAAATGTATTGTCTTAAACAGAAGACTGGTGAGATATCTCAGAAAATATGTTAATCCAGTCTCCAAGACCTTAGCAATATGATTGATTGCATTATTACTTTCTTTCAAAGTCTAAAGTATTTAGAGAAAGATACCTGATGAGGACCTCTGACGGTTGTTCCAGCAGCTTCTAAAGAAGGAAAAATCACTTCAGGTACACCTTGGCTTGTGTGCTTAGATAAAAACGTGAAAGCAGTGTCTGCTGTTTTCAAGCATGTTTTGTCACGAGTATTTTCTATGGGCGTGTTTGCATGATTTGGAGGGTTTGTTTTGTCAACAGTAGTTAAGCTTTGTAAAGCTGAGGTCACGAGATCAACTCCATGAGCTTCAAATGAGTTAGGTTCCAATTTACTGAGGTTAACAGCACGGTCTCTGTGCTCCCGGTTAAAATGATGATCTTCAAGCATGTTTTCAGCTATACCAGAGCAAGGAACTGTTACTTTTTCTTGAGTGCTCTGCAAGAAAGCAGAGTCATTGTCTGTAGGTGGAAACTTGACATTAAATTTAGAAAGTGATTCTACAGAGTTGTTGTCCTCATCTTGGCCCACTCCTCTTGGTGTGATAGATGTGATGCATGATGCACCTCTATTTATATCCTGTATAACCCGAGGCTTAAAAAGCTCTTCTGCTTGTTCATCAGTTTTATCAGTACACTGTATTGGCATGGAAAACTGTATCTCTGTGAAGAAAGAATGAGGAGAACATTAAGAAAAATATCATTATTAAAGGTGTGATGTTTTTCCCCCACTAGATTTTTGATTATCCTTCTTGGCTTTTTAACCTTTGTTTTGTCTCTCTGAAATCAGTTCAAGGTGTATTTCTCTTTCATAAACATTCACTCTGACTCCAAAAATATCAGAACAGAAATAAAAGAAAATAATTCTGTTTTAATAATTTTATTTCCCTTTGATTTATGGCTATAAATACTTCCATTTAATTGTAACCTGTGTCGTCCCATACGCTTAACATATACTTGCATGTTCTGAAGAAATGAAAGTTGGAACCAAAAATATTTCACATAGTGCTGAGAACATTCTAGCCCCCATGAACAAGATTTCAGAAGGGATTCAGTGGCCAAACTCCCAGCAAATTCCAACATTTAAAGTGAGCAGCTATTCAGAAGAGGGATCATATTTCCCCGTGCTTCAAGAATCTCATTTTTGGCACTTTGTGCATTCATTGTACAAAGATCTTCTGATAGCAGTCAGACACTGTAGCAAATATGAGCCACAGAAGTGATAGAAGTCACACAGATAAAATCTATATGATGTAAAACTTTTTGCACAGATGAGTTAGGCATATTTTTAAATAAAATAAATGAATTCTGGAATAAATTGTCAAGCACCCACTGCCCAGACAATAAAGTTTAGTAGTGTACGCTCAGAATGTAACAATACAGTTTCAGTTTGGCCCTTTGAAGCTACAGGCTTCAAAGACAAACTTAAATAAGAAGCAAGTGCTGGAATTTATGTGTTTGCTTCAACAATGTAAATTTGGCAAGTAGTTTTTGACACTTAAGAATATGACCTTACTATCAAGCAAAGCTAGTAAGAATACCCACAATAGCCTTCATTACGTTAAATATAAGCATTAGCAGAACTGGATACTCAGAATCTCTTCCATCAGCTGCATAAATCAAGTCTGTTTTCTGTTTTCAGGGAAGTGTTGGGTTAAGCTCTTGTCCCATATAGCTAAACAGTATGTAAAAGTCTGTATGAGGAAGCCTAGAAAATCAGTACTCCGACTGTCCTCGGTTCAGAAGTTTTCCTCTAACAAATATGAGGCTACAGACATTCATAACAGACATCTTTTGAACTGACAGCTAAATTAAAAGCAGGCAAGTTCTGTATTTCACACGGTATGATCGGATATCACATGTAGTAAGTGCCTGCCTCTCACTCCAGGGGACAAAACAATTCTAAGAGTTACTGATGTGACGACTGTCTTCATAGCACGTGATTTGGAGCATTCGTCATAAAATGCCAAAACTGGCGGTGCATTTTCTTGGTGAAATACTGAGCACCATGTGAACAGACTTGAAAAAGGCAGATGGTAAACAGTGGTAGTACTTCTATGTATGTGTAATTTACAGTATTTTCAAATATAAAGCAAAGCTTTCAAACAGTTGAATCACAATAAGAGCTTAAGTATGATATTACCAGTTTCAGGTTCTGGCTTTATTTTAAATTTACTCAGTTGGTCTGTTTGCTCTCTGGCTAGCATACATATTCGATGACACTCTTCTTTCATCTCCTGAAAAATAGTCTCCAGATTCTCCCTAGAAGATTGAAATTGTAAATTAGACCCTCAATCAATTTAGCTCATTGTGACCTTTATTGTAGTCACACCCACAAACCAGAGAAAAACAATAGTGTAAGCTACTTTTCTTGGATACCTTGTTCTTCAACATATGCATATACATTTCTGTTCTCAGAAAAAAAGCAAGCAGAAAAGGGAAAAACAATGTAGTCAAGGAGCTGTTTAGTCATAATATATGCACACATTCAAGTTTAGGGTCTGACTCTGCAAGGACCCAGAGACAATCCAGTCTTTACACATTTTTTCCAGTTTCCTCAGGTATCAGTGGGACAGCTTGTGCAAGACACTGCTTATATTCCATTCCAGGAAAACAACATTTCTGCTGCTATGAACATTAATTAATTAATTAATTTTATTTTATTTTTATTTTTTATCTTTTTGTGGTCTTTGGGCTTTACAGGACAAGGAACACACAAGTGTTTGCTACTGCTCCTTTCTTCTCTGCCTACTTCACATCCTGGAGCTGTGCTAGTAAACTCATTCCCCTGCTTTATAAAACATGACTCAACTTCTTTTTTTTTTCCTTTTTTTTTGAGGAGTATTTTTTTATTACATCTTTTCTAGATCATACGATCATCCAAAATTTAGTTATCTGCGCTAAGACTGATAGACAGTGCTCTTCATGGTGATTTGAGATTTTTTTCGCCCTAAGGCACCAGACATTATATGATGCATAAATTTCCACTGAGAAATTTTGATAAATTTGCTGAATACTTTATATTTCTAAGCATAATAGCACAGATATTATAAAACTGACTTTCATGATGAAAAAGTTTGTGCGTATCTTTGCCTCAAAAAAAGCTCAGAGGGGTTGTTTTTCTTCACCTCGATACATTGTTTTCCTTTCTATTGCTACTGCTATTCATACAACAATCAGGAGTGTCATGACTTAAGCTCTCACTCCCCCCTGTGCTTCTCTTTTTGAAGACAAACATCTACCTGGACCTCATTTCAAAAAAAGAAAGAGAAGCTAAAGTTCTGACCATTTTTCAAGTGTTTCAATAAATAAGAAATGGGAAAATTCTCTTAACACGTTTTTAATTGGAGCATTAAAATATACATATTATTAGATAAACCAATCTTCATTTGCTAGACGTGTGATAACATAATCTTTCTACAGAAAAAATGTTATATTGGAATCCACAGAGTTGGAAAAGACCTTTAAAAGTCATCTTGCCCAACTCTCTTGCAGTGAGCAGGGACCTACAGCTCCATCAGGTGCTCAGAGCCTGGTCCTGCCTGACCTGGAGTCTCTCCGAGGATGGGCATCCACCAGCCTCCTGAGCAACCTGTGCCAGTGACTCACCATCCTTATCATAAAAAAACTTATATCCAATTGAAATCTCCCCTCTTTTAGTTTAAAATCATTTCCTCCTGTCCTATCATAACAATAAAGAGTCCATCGCCCTCCTTCTTATAGCCTTCTCCTTAGAACTGCCGCTCTCAGGTCTCTCTGGACCTTTCTCTTCTCTAGGCTGCACACCCCCAGCTCTGTCAGCCTGTCCTCATTGGGGAGATGTTCCATCCCTTGGATCATTTCTGTGGCCCTGTGGATGCATTTTCATAGGTCTACATCTGCTCTGTACTGAGGACTCCACATCTGTTCCACATGTGCTCCAAGTGAGGTCTCACCAGCACAGAATAAGGGAGTTATTTAAGAGGGAGACAGGAGACAGGCAGAAGTTTTTATTCTTAGGTATACGTAAATAAAGACGATAAAGTCTTTATCACAGTCTTATTTCCCTTTTCTTATTATATAGCAGTAATGATTCAGTCTAGTGATCCATCTGCTTCACCTAGTCTATGTCAGAGCATGGCCAAAATCAGATGCTTAGGCAAGAGTAATAAGATAGCAAGAATTCACAATACTTTTTTCCCCAATTCTCTCCAATCCTCATCTTCAAGAATATTCTACTTGACATTAGCAAAGGTTGCAAAAAGTGGTGTTATTGTCTATCTCGTGAAAAGTGCAGACCTAAGAGCATGGTCAATATCTTTCTCAAAACATCAGCTGAAGGAGGAATGTTTGCTTAGGAAATATACTGCTTTTGGTCCCTTAGTCACTGTCAGGGCTGGATGGTTTCAGTTTACAGATAAAACTGGTTTCAAGCCCTCTCATTTAGGACGAGAATTATTTCTTCACGCTATCAGACCTCCTCCTGTCAGTGCAGCAGGCTACTCTGCTGTGCTGCCATCAGTTAATCCATTACAGTTGTATGTTCCTGTTTTGAAGAAAGCTAATGCAAGGGAGTTAATGCTTATCCAAAACCCAGCATTAAAGTCCACTGTTAATATCCCGTAGAGTTTAACCTCCTGCTCAGCCCAGCAGCTATTCTTCTTCTCAGCTTATCTGTACATACTTGCAAAGCTCTTTTGTGATTCTACATGGCTTTATTTCCTTCCAACATCAGCTCTTTGACCTCTGGTGCTCTCATGCCCTGCTGCTCCCCAGTACTTTTTAAGGTACTGTGCAGAAATGATGGAAAATGAGAGGTCATAATTAGTAGCAGAAAAGACAATTGTAAGTAAAGTGCAGAAATAATGCATAAGTATTTACCTTTCAGGCAAAGGTGAAATACCAGAAATCCCTATAGATAATTCAGGCTTATCTGGAACAACTTTCTTACTTTTCACCTTGAAGTAAAACATGAAATTATGGATCACAGGTTAGCATATTCATTTTGCTCTTCAGCCTGATACGATTAAAAACGCTGCAGTACCCTTCATCCAGTCCTTCAGGAAGCACTCAAAACATTCACAAAACAACAAAAGAATTTTTTTACCATTTTTGTGAAATCCATATTTTTAGTTCAGCTTTTAGCAACTCAGTGTGGCATTCCTCTGCTCATACTTCCTAAAAGGAAACTGGTTCTAAGAATCTTCCTTCGCTGTAAGTCTGTTTCAATCATGTATAAGATTCAGACTATGTATTATGTATAAGCTCGTTACTGAGGCACCCAGAAATTGCAGCTCTTAGAAAAAAAAGTTATCAATTTATTCACAAAAACAATTTATTCACAAAAACAATCAATGAAGACATCAAAAGCAAATGTCAAGAGTTCTCTCGGGTTTTCAGATGTTCTTAGCTTTGACTACCACCTTGTGGTTCTTTCTAGTATTACACTGTTTTAAGTCAATGCCAGGTATTAAAAGATTTTACAATAAACGACCATTAAGCTGCAGTTCCACTAAATCTACATTACCAGATGGCCTGGATATGTTCATATGTGCTCTACACCAGGCTCATAACATAATCATATGCCTGTCAAATTAGCTGGTTTCAGTGATACATTGCTTATAACCACTGACTCGTAGCCTACCTGGTGGTAAAGTGCAACTGTGGCTCCTATTGGCACATTTGAGCTGCTCTATTTTTAATAGCATTGGTTACAAATGTCTTCTGTAAGATAAAAACGCTTGGAAAGTCTGATAGCAACAAGTTCTGTGTTGCTGTGCTCATTCTCTTACCTATATTCAATTTAAATTAGCTAGCTAAAAGGCATTTACAAGATTACATTTACACCAGTGACTGCAGTGTAGCTATCCCCAAAGTGTACTTCACCATGGATGCTATTCTGTAACAAAAATAGAGTGGGGTAAAAGCAAAAAAATCAACTCAATCTTGATGAAAATTCCCAACTGAAGATTATAAAACTGAAACGCTGATCTCCAGTTTTTGCAAATGCTAGTATAATGGTGACAGAATGTAAAAATAACTAACATAAAACCAACTGATGTATTGAATAGTTCAGAGTTTCCTATGTGCTTTATGTGCTTTAACAATTTCCTAGTAATGGTATAATGTTGAAATTTAAAATCATTTTCTTAGAATAATTAGCATAAATGTGTTTGAAAAGAGTGGTATTTTACAGAAGATTGTTTTTTTATTTCATCTCTACTTGGTTTCTTATCTTACCTCTGTTTTGTATGTTGGCATCTGTGTACCCTTTTGGACATCATTTAATTCCTTCAATTTGTTTTTCAGAGTTCGTATTTTATCTTCTTGGTTGGAAATAATAGACATAAGCTTCCTTTCCTTTTGACTGTTTCTGTCCTCAAGTTGCTTCAACTTCATGCTCTCATTTTCTAACTGTTCCTAAAAAACAATTAAAGAAATTCCAGTACATTTACTAGAACTGAGGCCTGTGTAATGTCACTATTCAGTGGTCCAAAAAAAGCTAAATTAAGCTTCTCCAACTTAAGTAAGGGGCGGTCTTATTTACTACAGTATTAATTTTGAACTGATAGTAAGGACCTTCTACTGCTAAACACAGATATATCTGATCATATATGATTAGTCAAAACAATTTAATTTTCTGAATTTGGGACAGTCATATTAATGTTTTTACTCATTTTACTGCTGAGAGTGCCCCTGAGGAATACCAGACCCTGCAGATAAGAGAAAATTTGGATATGAGAAGGAGGTTCTTCACTGAGAAGGCAGTTGGGCACTGGAATACGCTTCCCAGAGAAGCGATCATGGCACTTTTGGAGTTCAAGAAGCATCTGAACAACACTCTGAGATATATTAGATTTTTGTGTGGTCCAGTGTGGAGCTGGACTCAGGATCCTTCCAGCATAGGATAAGCTATGGAAGAGCCTGGGGAACAGAGGAATTCCCCTCGGTTGAAGAGAATCTGGCTAAAGAATGTCTATGCAAACTTGATGCACACAAATCCATGAGCTCCAATGGGACGCACCCACAAGTGCCAATGGAGCTAGCATAAGTGATTGCCAAGCTGCTCTCTATCGTCTTTGAGAAGTCACGGTGAAATGGAGATATGCCTGCGAACTAGAGGAAAGCCAGTGTCACTCCTGTCCTCAAAAAGGGCAAGAAGAATGAGCAGGGAAACTACAAGCCAGTCAACCTCACCTCCATCCGTGGGAAGGTGATGGAATAGCTTATTCTGGATGTCATCTCCAAGCAAGTGAAAGAAAAATTGGTTATCAAGAACAGTCAATATGAATTCATCAGGAGGAAATCATGCTTTACCAATCGGGTAGCCTTCTATGATGTCATGACTGGCTGAGTAGATGGGAGGAAAGCAGTGGATGTTTGCGTAGTTGGACTTTAGTGAGGCTTTTGACACTGTCTCCCACTACATCCTTGCAGGTAAGCCTTGGAAGTGTGGGACAGATGATTCAACAGAGATGTGGATTAAGATCTGGCTGGCCAGCAGGGCTCAGAGGGCTGAGATCAGCAGCACAGAGTATACTTAGAGGCCTGTAGCTAATGGTGTTTCCCAGCAGTTGGTACTGGGTCTGGTCTTTTTCAACATCTTCATTGATGATATTATAATAGGTCATCCATAGTCTATAAAAGGTCATGCAATGTGAAGAGGAAAGAAGAAAATAAAAAGAACACTGTTCTTTTGTTTTATTTACAAATGGGATCTAAATAGATTGACGTTGTCTGTTTGGAGATTAGATAGGTAAAGGTTAACTTAAACTATAAGATATTGAGATATTATCAGTGAGACAACCAAAATGAGACAACAGCCGTGACGGATCCATAGCTAGTCTATGCACACGCATTGGGTGGTTAAGCATGGATGCGTGCACATACAGCTGAGACAACAGTTACGTGCCAAGTAGCTATTCCACCTACCTAAATTAAGTCAGAAAAATAGCATCGAAGGCAGTTTTTTCTTCAGTATCAGTTGTAACTTCATATAGCAAACTTAAGATCAGAATTTCAATGCAATTCTGGACTTGCAGGAATCTCAAGAGATTCAGATCAAACTTCTTCTCAGGGGGTTCAAAACATTGTCTAAAAATAGAATTTTTTCTAGGACAGGAACAGCCTTTCAAGATATTACAAATCCAATCATTCAAACACCTTTAAAGTGACAAAGTATTTCTGCTTTAGGTATTGCAAACTTCCAAATTTCTAAGGCTTAGGGACCTTTCCTTCCACACTTTGCACTTTTGGGGGAATATATAGAACTTACAGGACAGATCAAACTCTTTCTGTAGTCTTCTAATGTAGAATCAGTGCACTGCATCCGTGTAGGTAAGAACCCAGGGAAGTGTGTGAATGAAATAGCAGGAAAGGGAGGAAAAAATGAGAAAGATTTCTGTTCTGAAAAGAACAAGGTGTCTGAAGATTTTAGACCAACGAATCCTAAAGAACATACATTTCTATAATTGATGCTGCAGCAGCTATATTTAATTTTTTCAAGAGGCATGAGAACATTAAAGGCACAAAAAGTAAAGAGCATGTAAAGGAAATATCTGATGAATGAGAAAAGATGATCATATTTATTGATGTAGGAAAAAATAGCTTCTGTTAAGAGGAGATGGAGGCATGCATAAAAGTATTTTCAAGAGATCTGAAAATACTTTGAAGAAAATTAAAGCAGAGACAAAAGCTGGGCATTGTTTTACAACTATATACTTTTCCATATTATTTAAAGACTACAAAAGTCTGAAAAACATTATGCAGCATGAGAATAAAAATAATATCATAGCAGCTACAAAGAAGACTTCAGTATTGTTTTATGTATGAAAGAAACATGAAAGCATATAGCAGCTCATCTCATGACCTGTTCACTTAATACATCAAGCCACAGTTAAATATGAACAGGGCTACACTGTTATTCTTCTACCTGAATAATACAGACCAAATCAGGAGTAGTTACCAGGAGGTACCAGGGAGCATTCTGATCATCTAAGACAAAACAAAACAAACATGAGGCATAGTACAAGGAACTGATTTTTGCTGTTCCAGCAATAGAAGGGCAATAACATTCCATGGTGCAAGTTCACAAGCACCAAGCCACATAGAGCCACCATTTGGTCACTGAGTTCCCAAATATTCCCTGGCCACATTCAATTTCCATTAAAACAAACAAACAAACCAACCCAACAGCACACAGCTACTCTGGTATTTTCCTTTGAAAATAAGCTGCTTGGAAACCCAAACACCTTGGAAAAAGCTCATGTCAAACACAACAGTTGCCCTTGAACAACTCTATCTTAATGACAGTAAATTAACTCTTTCACTGAGCCTGAGATATAGCGTAGATCAGCCCACAGCATTTATCCATTTGGAACTACTACAGCTCCAAGAAATGCGCACTTTCATAAGCTTCTGGACAGCTAGGAGCATTGCAGTAGCTTTCTTCTATTTCTTCCATCTTCTCCTGCAGGCAGCAGGGACAAGATTTAAGAGATGAAGAAAAGTTATATGGGAATCAATGTTGGAAGAGCCTTTCAACAAGTTTCAATGAAGATATATCAGATTTAAGTCACCATTTTTGTGCAACTTTGGGATATCATCCTAGGAAAAAGACTGGAGATAGCTTTTGGGATCTTGTAGTAATAGAAGCCTTCACAGCTCAATCATCTTACAGTTTCTAATAGCATCAGAGTTCAGATTTTGCAAACAATGTGGTAACATTATAAAGTGCGTTAAGTTTTAGGTTAATACCATGACAGGTATGCCACATAGGTAGTACTTGCCCAGTTAAGTAGTTGGCTGCACAATGTATCTTTTAAGAATGCTTGTATTAGCACACAGCAAAGGGGTTATTTCTGCATTATGAAAAGATTAACTCTTCAAACCATGACACTTGTTTTGGGGAGGTTTATCTCACAGAACATTCAAGTTGGAAGGGACCAAGGTTCTCCAAATCAACCTACTAATCAAAGGAGCAGTCATGATGTTTGACCAGGTCTTGAATTCCTCCAAGGATGGAAATGGAACAACCTTTCTTGACAACCTTTTCCAACGCCCGTCTGTCCTCATGGTGAAAAGTTTGCCCTTTTATTCAGTTTGAACCTTTCACATTTCAAATGCCTATTATCTCTAGCCCTCTTGCCATGCACAACTGTGAAGATAACCTCTATAAAGAGCTATTAGCTTTCTCTAAAGCTATTTCTTCTCCATACTGAACAAGCCTAGTTTCTGTATCTTCTTCAGGGGTTTCTCAAGCCCCTGACTACTCTGGTGGGCTCCTTGCTGAACTCTATTTTTTTTTTTTTTTCATTGTCCTTCCTGTATGGGAGGCATCCACATTGGATATGGTATTCCAGATGCAGTCTACTGAATGCTGAATAAAGGGAGCTACTCACTTCCCTGGGGTTTGCTAGCTATGCTCCCAGGAAGCTGCTGCCTTTTTTTGCTTTTTTTTGCCGGGGCTCACTGCTGGCTCATGCTCATCTTACTGTCTAGCAAGATCCCAGATACTTTCCAGGCCAGTTGCTCCATAGCACAGCCCCCAAAGTGTACTGCTGCAAAGACTAGTCCCTTTACTTTTCCCCTGAAGTATGTTATAATGGCTTTTCCCCCTCCCAATGAATTCCTAGGATAAATAAACTTTAAAATGATTTCAATGGAAAATGTTACTCAGCTTACAAACTACTGTAAGTGACTTCAGGGAAGGGAATATTACTGGTAATGACTTTCAACAACTTAGCCACATTCGTTATTTTTGGGCAAAGGTACACTAAACAGATAAAGAAATAAGGAAATAGGCTATCAATACCACAATTTCTTAGACAAAGCAAGGTCTAATTAATGTTACAAAATGCATCCTATCACTAAGCTAAATACATAGACTTGTTAGCTACCATGAAAATCTTAAAGCACAGCTTTCTTTGCATCAAAGACAGGTAACAGTGACACCAGAGAAGCTGATACTGATTCTACGAGATTGATGTAGTAGCTGCTCTTAGATATCTAAGTCATGTTATTCCCACAATTCTCAGCCCAAAGAAGACTGCCACACATTGTCATTCTTTTTATTATGCTAACAGCCTGCAAGACAAACATTTACTGCAGAATAAAAAAAAATATGTATATTATGTGCATCAGTCATTCCTGATACACAATTGCTTCCATCTTTTTGTGGCACAGGAAATTCTGATCATCAAGCTCCATGTAGCATTTAATACTAAAGCTTCTGACCAAGGAAAACATGAACATGAGTGTATCTTCTTGCCAAAGGTATTATATATAGCTTCATGGTTTATGGACACTGATGACTGACTACTAAAAATAGCACACACAAGAAACTTTGCTTGACACTGGTTGACATGCCTCCTGGAGAACTTTGATACAGTAACTAGAGACACATTATTCCTTCTTAATAATGTTGAACCATGCAGTACCTAAGAACAGTGTCAGAAAAAAAAGCAATTCAGGTGCCTTTGGCCTCCTCAAGCAGGAAACTGAAGAAATATAGTAATTTTATATGTAGTCTGGTACTGACCACCAAGCCTGACTCAGCTATCTTTCAGTGAAGATGAATAAGAACAAAGAAAACATTTCACGACACACTGGCAACAACATTTGACAACAGCAGATAAAATGGACAAGTCTGGCCAAGTTTCTGAAGCTGGAAGACAGAAAAGCTAATCCCTACCTCATTTTGAACATCTGAAATGTAAGGCCTAGCCATATACCTATTACAATCAATCCAGCACTTCTATTAACTGTGCTGGAAGACAGATCACAGTTTTCCAGAGAAACTATATTGACATAGCAGAAGACAGTTTCAATGGGTTTGGGTAAACCTAATTTACTATTCTGAATTGAACATTTTGCAAACCTAAAAATTTCACTGGAAAAGTAGAATAAAGGACTTAATACAATAGAGGACAGTATTTATAGACATCATTTATTTGGTTTAGAGCAAAATGTGGATAGAATATGGTTAGAAGAACATAGGCTTCCAAATAAAATATATTTCAGCTTACAAATTTGAATACCTAAAAAAGGCCAACAATTTATTGAATTAGATACAACTGAATCAGTGGCAAGATGATTACTTTTTTTTTGTCTAACGGAAGTCAAAAGATGATGTCTTGAGAAGAGTACAATAAAGGAGGAGGCGTTCATGATGAATCTCTTAATAAATTCCCAGATTTTTTATAGCCACACTTCCCATGTTTTTATTAACTTAATAGATTTATCTTCCAAGAAGTTGCCCAGTTTTCCCTTGAAACGTGAAGTTCTACTGGTTGACTGCTTACCACATGAATAATTCTCTCCCTCTTTTTTTTTTGTTAACCTGGCCCATAATAATAATTATTTGTACTCCATTTGTTCAGGAAGACAGGGATTGTGCCTGATGTAAGTGCACATGGACTACATATATACAGTCAATTTTGCATGGAGTTTTATCAGAAATCTTACCATTAGTGGCACAGATGAACCAAAGTCCAGATGAACTGGCTGAGGCAATCACAATAACTGACTAAACCAAAATGCAGACAAATACAAATAACATATTCCATTAAGAAAACAGCACCTGAAACAATGACTCCTGGCTCTCATGCACTGACTGTAATGTACTACATAGATTGCATAATTTCTCAGCGTTTTCCCACATGAGAAGAGTAGATAACAGCTCACATTTTCAGTCATTTAAGATATTCAGTCAATTAAGCTGTTAAGTGAAGCTACTGCCTTGGAGCACTGAGAACCAAGAACATGGAATATTAGGCTTGGTCACATCTCCACATGCAACTGTAAAGCTGAATAATTACCGAATTCAAGACAGAGAGATGCAAAAATATGCAAAGGTGTTCCATCAAAGAATTAACCTGCATTGTACTACAAATAAGTGTGAAGTTTAGGAAAGAAAGTTTAGGAAATGTAAAGTTTAGAAAAGATTCCTTTTTATTTAAAAAGTAATATATAGAAATCTTTGACAATAACAAATTTAAAACATTAGCAAAGGCTTAGTTTTAAAGGAGGTTTCTTCAAGATAAATAAGCATTAGTAATCTACTGCAATTATTAATTAACATTTCTGATTTGAAAACTGCATTTCTGTCAAGTCAGTATGTTTGTTCATAGCTATGGCTTAGGAAACAAATTCTGAAATTAACTATTTTTAAATCCAGGACATGATAGTTATAGGTCTTTTTAAGGGTCCTGTTGGGAAGCTTCATACTCTAAACCAAGAGATCCCTGCATTACACAGCAGCTCTCAAAAACACAACAGAATGACTTAGAATAAGAACAATGAGAGTTTGTGCATCTCTGTCACTGTCTTTACTGAACATACAAAATCCACCCACAGTATTTACTGTCTATTCTGCAGAACTGATTTATTCTTATTCCTTTTACTCTAAATAGGCTGTATTGAAAACTTCCATGTTATTTCAGGGAACAGGGAAGAAGAGACACTGTATTAAAATTGTCTGCTTAAAATCAGACAAATCATCAGTGACTCCAGAGCAATGGGTAATTTATTTACCACTCTATCACTCCTTGAGTGCAGATTCTCTGCTTCTTACAAAAACACACAGGCTGGCTGCAATCTGAAAATTCTTCTGAGAGAATGAGGAAACACCTTCTTGACCACTGGTTTGGGCAGGTATAGAAAAAGTAAGCAAGTTCCTACTTTCTAATAAAAATTATTATTCTAGGGAGCTGGAGCAAATGACAACTACACTGGGAAGTTTCAAAGACAGATGCTCAGTTCAACTAAGTAGGCTACAGGCACAATGCTCACATGCTTCAGTTAAGAATCTTGTATTGGAAGAACAGTTCAAAGACACCTGTCCTTAGGTTCTCACAGTATAATCACAGAACAAACGTAATCTTGCATTCAGCACACTGCAGATAACCATACCTTTAAGAGTCTTTCTCTTCGCTTTGCTACATTCAGTTTTTCAGAGAGCTGGCTAAAAGATAAGTTGGAGGTTTCAATGTCTTCATGCCTCAGAATGTAGGGATGCACATTACCTTAAAACAAAAAGCAGCTGATTGTCACTGTATCTTCCCACAGACAGCTTCTAAGTACAAGCAAAAATTAAAATTTGCTAGGCTTATATTAACTTCTTTATTTTCTTTGAGAAAATCTTCATGTTAAACAAGCAAAATAAACCCAATTGTGTGGTTACAAACAATGTGAGACTAATCTAACAATAAGGAGTGTAGAAGTATACTTAAAAATAAAAGCCAATTGCTTTGCTAGAATTTATGAAAACCAGGAGTGTTAGGCTGGTGTGAATAAATATTAAACGAGCATGGCAGATTAACACATGGTTACAATGACTCTTTTCTATTATTTTTGTAATACAGTAAAACAGTAAAAAAATTATCAATAACTTTCTATTTGATTTGAAAGAGAATTATCTGCTTATAAATCCTTTAGTTATCCAATAAAATCAGCATTACGAGACTTCCTGATGTAAAAGACATCTAAGTATAGCATTCACAACTAGAACAACCTATGGGCTGAACTTATTAGCAGATAGCTGTAAAGTTAATATGCAACGTGTTTTAATCTAGTGAATGATTTGAACCCTTTTTTTTTTCTTTTTTTGTTTTGTTTTTAATTTCAGTGTGAGCAGGTTCTACATAAAAAGAAAATCTCACCATTTCTTGAAGAGGATACAGAAGTGTTGCATTTTATAAATAGATTTTGAAACAGCACATTTGCGTTAACTCTCATGTTCACAGAAAAGCATGATAGTGCTTTGAAAGATGTATATTGTGAAAGCTGAAGCCACAAAGTCAAAACTATTCATCAATGCAGCACAGCATAAAAAGAAATAATGTGCAGACTGTAGTACATACCTCTATTAGCATTCAGAGCAGCTAACTGTGAATTCAGTTTTGCAATAATGCTGTTTTGAAGCTCTATCTGTTCCTGCTGTTCACATATTTGCTGCATGTAGTTCTCTGTCTGCAAATATAATTTAATTAGCATTAATCTTATTTTGTTTTGACTAGGGGTCTCCTATTTAGCATATAAAAAACAGCTCTGATTTTTAAAGATGATTGTAGTTGTGGACCTCTGCATAAGAAACCAACTACAGCCACCTTTGGCAAGTCTGTACTTTTGAAACTTTGCTGACTAGAAAAGATACAATAGTAAATAAGAACTAATTTTCAGTAATTGTTTCAACTACAGCAGTTATAAAGGACAAGATAGCTTCAGCCTAGGAGCATTCATTCACAGCCACCGAACACATCAGGTTTAAAGTTAGAATTATTCTAGTTATTTCTTCAAAATGCTGGTCAGTTAGCTTATCCAGAGAAAGATATAACTTTCTTTCTCCATCTTTTCTAACAAACAAATTGTATACAAATAGCCTTTCAAAAAGATGATTTTAAATTAAACCAACGTTGCTTATTCCATACAACTGATCCATTTTAAGTAACAAACAGCCTACTACATACCTCCTTTGATGTAGACTTATTGTTCTAACCCAAAAAATGGGAGGCAAAGCAAGCAAAAAAGTGTCCAACCAGCACTATTCTTAATCTAATCAGACTTACGCTATCACCAGGCCATAAAGATCCCAATAACCAGGCCATACAGAGCCTAATAAAGCCACTCATACTTCAGTGAAGTGTAAAAATATTGTTAGATGGCCAGTTAATTGAACAAATGGTGGCAGGAAGATGCTACTACTCAAAAACTATTATTTGGTTAGCACAGCCCTAATGTTGCAGTTACAGTAGCACTAAAAAGAAGCGAGGAAACTTGTGAAATCCCAGCAAGAAAGCTTACAGGGTTGCACAGAATTAAGAATGTGCCTATTACTGAACAGGTCAACAACTAGCACAAAAGCAGGTACGTTTTCACTTCTATTTATAATGAATCCATACTGATTTCTAATTCTCTAATCTCAGTCACATTTGAATTTCACACTCCTCTACTGCTCAATGTGCTTGTCTGTGAAGTAGGCAGGAATAAACCTAGAAACAAAATTTATTTTAAAAGGTTGGGTAGTAGTTGTACTATGAGAATTTATATATATAAAAAAAAAAAAGTGATCAAAGAGCAGTACACTCCAGCAGCTACAAGAGACCTCATGAAGCAGAAAAATCACTGAGAACCAAATTGAAAATGTACAACAGCAATGTCTTGTCAACACTTCTGTACAGAGCACAGACATGACAGCTAAAACAGACAGAAGAGAAGATGCTTTTGACAGCCAGTGTGCACAAATTATTCCTTGAGTCAGATGGCAGCAACAAGTTACCAACTAGAAGATCTGCATGACAACCAACCATCCATCTGTATCAAACACCATCTGGCCGAGATGACTCTGGCTTCTGTGTGCTTGACATGGCTCCCAGCTCTAGAGACTGGCAAAACAAGTGGCCTATTGGTAACTTAAGTAGTAAACTGTTAACAACAGAATGGTGGACAATCCAACAATGTGTGAAGGCCACACAATGAACAGAGGAATTTACTAGAACAAGGCACGGTATGAAGATGATTCAAAACCCATGAGTTTGGCTTAAAAAAAACCTGAAAATGAACCCAAAACAAAAATACTCCAATTCTTCCTGAAAAGATACTTCCATTCTCTTCTGAAGTTATGGAATCCATCTACTGAAAGTTTGACTAAAGCAAAAATTTGGCCTAGTTGGTAATTCTTTATGAAAGGCTTTTAGTTTTTATTTCAGAACCAGAGAAAACATGAAGGGAAATACTGCAAACATTTAGTTCTCTTAACACTGATGA
The DNA here is from genome assembly GCA_035772895.1 of Perdix hodgsoniae. Lineage (NCBI taxonomy): Eukaryota > Metazoa > Chordata > Aves > Galliformes > Phasianidae > Perdix > Perdix hodgsoniae. The sequence continues at coordinate 499,184 of JAPSGF010000048.1, read as the reverse complement.
TCTCATCACTTGCCTACCTTTCTTCTATGGACTTGAGAAAGGCCATCTTATGACCTTGTATTCAGTGTCTTGTTTCTAGGGCAGAAATTTCTCTCACAGACATTTTAGATGCCCTAGAAGTATTACCTTGATCGTTTTTCCTTAAAGTAATTAAATTTTTTATCTTTTTTTGAAAGAGCAAAAGCGGTAAAAATTCAGCGGTAAAAACTCCTTACAAATCAGAATGCCTCTAGAATCTGTTTCTTCTACTTCATAATTAAAGAACAATTGAATAGCTTTTTTTTTTTTTTGCTTTTAATAAAACCAATGCATATTCTAATAGTTTTCAAATAAGTTTGCTGTAAATGTTGAAAGAAAGCTCTATTGTCCTAATAGCTTGCACAGTGCTTAATACATCAGAGTCTTTAACCTATTCACAATAATAACTCAAAAAATCACTTTTGAGTAAAGCAAATTAAGCTTCAAAATGTACTTCATGAAAGATGTGTAACGTGCATATACTTCACTGCAGTTTACATTAATCTTTCTCCAAAACAGAAAATTCTTTTCTCGCCTTTAATGTTTCAGGGGGGGAAAAAAAAGTTGAAACCCACCTACTACATTCACACCTTAATGAGCTGCTCTGCAGCTTAGTGGCCTGGTCTCATAACTGTAATTCTCAACTCCAGTGCACTCCAGTATGAGTAGCTGAAGTGAAACCGAAATGTGTATGTACCACAATCCTCGACTGAAAGAACTGCTTTACAAACAACACAACTGAGAACCCACCACATACTTTTTGCTGTAGTTCTTTCACAGCATGGTCCCTATCCATGCATGCTTGTCGATAGGCTTCATAAGCTTTGTTAAGTTGCTCTCCAATGTTTTTGTCCATAACTCCCAATGTTGTTTCATCACTGAAAAGATGGTCAAGTTAAGAGATCTGAAAAGTAATCAGAAGGAAAAAGAGAGAAAGCCAAGAAAAAGAAGTATAACTAAAAATACACATAACATCACTTTTTATTATCAGCTTCAAGTAATATGTGCAGTAATCTTGAGCATTAACTCACAAAACAGAACTACAGCTCTGCTCATCTCAACACTTTAATTCTATGTTCAGGGGTATGTTCAGTCATAAGTGAAGTAAAAACAGGTTAAAAATGAATCAAATTCTGGACATACAAAATTTAAAATTGATGCAAATCACCAGTTACCTGATTTTACAACATTCCAGACAGTTTAATGTTTACTCTACTGTAAAATAACAAGAACCATTTAAACAAGCCAGAACAGAATGCAGCTTTTTTCATTAAACATTTTAAAGATAAGAATTCAATAACATTAGGTCACATCAGCCTATCCTACTCTTTGCCACACTTGAAAATGGCAACACGCTCAACACAAAAACAAACAAACAACAAACAAACAAAAACAAAACAACCAAAACAAAGAAAACCCACAAAAAACAAAACCACCACAAACAGTATTCCCAACCAGTAGGAATTAGCAAGAAGTTCTTCCACGTTATTATCAACTTCTTAAACTTTGAGAGCAATTTTATTATCACTTCCTGAAACTAAAGCTGATGGTCACTGAGGCATAACAGAACAATACTGACTGGTTACAGACTTCAATTTCAAGACAGAATGAACTTTGGAAACACAGATGCTCTGCTTCTATAATAACATGACATAAATTTTAAGATTTTAGATTAGAATTTATGATAAGGTAAGTACTGTAGAGGATAGCTGAGTGAAGTCTCAAATAAAAGCAAAAAAGGGCCAATATTATGAAAACAAACAAACAAGAAAGAGCAATCCACAGCTTCTCTCTTAGTTAAATATTAAATGATTACCTCACAGTACAAAGAATGGACAGCCACTATCATCTAAAACTGTTTTCTGGGTTCACGCAAAAACCACAGACACTCTTAGATACTGGAGCTGTCAAGAAAACAAAGCAAGAAGGGTATAAGGATAACCTATCTAAGACCCTGGTCAAAATCCTAAGGAACTACAGCTTTAAGTTTTGTTCATTTATTCTTGCTCTTGAATATCTTTAATGCAGAAAAGAGGTTTGACTTTCCTAGAAGATTCAATTGTCTACTGCACAGATGTTGTACCTTTTTGTCCTGCTAGCTTTATTGCAAGGATATGTGTGTATTGCAAAAGCAACTGTACCCCAACTGTATCTCAGGATGGCTGTACTTTATTAATAGCAAAGTGAATTCTTTAACAGGGCCTTTTGATACAAGAAGTATTACAACAGTGAATGGGCTTCAATCCACAGTACTCAAAGTTCAAAGAAAATGAAGGCATTCATTTCATTTGTGGAAATTCAAATCTCAGTTTGGAAAAAACAATGCTTAAAACTGATACGTAACTTCCAGCCTTCTACTGACTGATTGACTGAATTGATGGAGGCTGGGAATATTAACAAACATTCTTACTCTTATCTAGACTCCCAGTAGCAGGAGACAGAATTGTAGCACTACACCCAATTTTCTGTTTGGCAGATAATTAAAAAAAAAAAAACAAAACCCAACAGTTGTTTGTAGACCAACTCCATGGAAAAAGGTCCATGAATCTTAACTTACAGGTAGCTACCTAAAAGCCAGGCTCCATGTAAGAAAAGAACAATAGAAATAGTCCGTAATGATATTAAAAAAAATGGAATTGCTACCAGAGGAATTAGTCCTGTATTCCCCTAGACCCTGGACACTGGCTTCTGCTTCCACTCCTCCCTTCTCTTTCTGCAAGCACGAGTGGCTTTACTGTAAAATGTATCAGCAATCCAATCCAGCTTAAAACTAAACACGTAAAGGTGTTTTGGCTGTACTATTTTAATGCAGATCAGCTTCATGGACCACTTCAAATTACATGATAACAAACACCTGTGTCAGTAGAAGGATGCCAACGTAAGGCAGGAAACATCAGCAAAAGACAGACAGAATTCCTGTTTTCATTCATAGCAGTGGCTTCAAAATTGTAACATAAAATCCTGGTTATGTAATGGCAGTAAAAGGCTGCACAGACACAGAAGATGATACTCCACCTTCCCCCATGTCAGGTCATGCATTTTGCCATCTATTTGTACCGTGTCAGCATTTCTATGCTGCATGGTTGAGCCATGCCAGAGAACTAGCACCCTGCTGCCTGTAAATAAACAAACGGGATGTGGCTGCTGGAGCACCACTACCAGCACAAGGAGGCAGTGGGAACATGAGATGAGCTGTGGGCAGGACTGCTGCAGCCTGGAGTCTAGATTTAGATTGGATTAAACTCCTCTGTAGTCACACCCTGAGTTGTCTAGAATAAGTAGGTAATGTGAGAAGCGGTAATACCCAGAAATCCTGACAAATTGAAAAACTGGCTCTTTTTTCTGCTTCTCCTTCATATGCATCAATATTTATCAGAAAAATTGCCAATTGTTCCTTGTAATTTTCTCTGCTCCTTTCATCCAGTTAGGAAGAAAAAGAGCCACCAAAATATCCTCTCTATTTTAACCAAGCTTAGTTATGTTGTATCCACTGAACAACTGAAACACATTTAACTCAAAGCTGACATCCTTGATCATCAACATTCTAGATTTATTAGATCCTGAAGACCCCAGGCTAGATGTGGCTCTGGGCAGCCTGGTCTGGTGGTTGGCAACCCTGCACATAGCAGGGGGGTTGAAACTCAATGATCATTGTGGCCCTTTTCAACCCAGGCAATTCTATGATTCTTTCACCACTATTAACAACCTTCTGGAGTCAGAGCAGAAGCATCAATACAGAATGCTCTGTTTATTCTACCAAGGACAGACTTAGGGAGATTAACACCAGAGTCTGTCTGATAAGGGAGTCCTCTAAAAGCAAGTAGCTGTGTGATGTGCTGCCAGCTCCATGGCAATGAGAACATGAATTCCATCTCAGTAAAGTCTTGAACGCTGGAAAACAACTGGGTAGTGCAAATGGCATAAGACAAACCTGTGTGTAAACAAACTCAGGGAAACCTGCTGAAGCTCTGAAAGTCCTTGCTTCCAGCAAAACACACTTTGCTCATACAGGTGGAGAAAGACAGCAGCTGTAATATGAATTTTCCATGGCTCCAACATCAAAAAACCTTGACACAAAGATCAGCAACATTCTGCTGCACACATCTGAAACCGCAGCAGCACAGAGCACTGCACACACACTGAGTTTCCACTGTGCCTCAGAAAACACCTTCTGAAAAATAAGGTTTTAGCTAATTATGTGCACATAGGCTTTCATTCATAATGTACTTGCCTACCTCTTGCAGGTTCACGTGAGAACACAGATGCCATCCAGACACAAGTACTTCTCTATGTACTTCTGCTTTCAAAACAGTTTTTTTTTTGTTTGTTTGTTTCAACGGAAATATTTATAAAAGTTACACTGCATCGTGTCAGGAAATGGAAACCTGTCGAGGCAATCTCTTGGCAGCCACCACGCGCGGAGCTCGGAGCGGCGGCGGCTCTCCCGGGCTCGGGGGGCGACGCCGATTAGCGGAGAGCTGGGCCGTCCCAGCCGCCCCCGACCGGCACTCGGCTCAGCCGCACGCTTCTGTCTGCCCCTCCGCTCGCCGCCCCGCTGCTTTCGCGGCCTTCCCAGCAGCGCCGGGGCGGGGGGAGGCCGCCCGGCCCCTTCCGAGGGCGCCGAGAGCCGCCCGGCGCGGCCCCGTCCCGCTCCTGAGACAGGCGGAGCGCCGCCGGGAGGAACCGGCGTCCCCGGGAGCGGGCGGCGGAAGCGCGGAGGGGCGAGGGCAGGGCGGGGGGGGAAGGCCTGCGGCCGGGTGCCGCGGCACGCACCCCGGCCCCGAGACCGAGCGCCCGCCGCTCCCTCGGCTTTAAAAGCGACTCAGACTTACGAGCGCCTCGCGGAGCCCGCGGCCGCCCCCGACACACGGCGCTGGGTCCCGCCGGAGCGCCTTAACCCAGGAACCAGAACTCACTTCCTGTTGTGCCTCTCCCCGCCCGCTCGCCATGTGACGGCTTCGCGTGCCGGGCGGCTGCCGGTCGGGGGTAAAACCCCGGGACTGGGTGCGGGGCCTCCCCGCTGGTCTCGCGCTCCGCCCGGCGGCTGTGGGCGCCCCTCGGCTGCCCTGTCGTGCCGCTGGGGCTTCTCTGTTCTGAGCGGAGCTGTGCGTCGCGCTCGTGGCCAGCGGCTTCCGAGCAATTTCTGTTTCAGTTTTTCTGTGAATGTGTTATGTGTAAAGAGAGGTACTTCTGTTCGTAACGTAGTTAAACTTTTCCGTTTTCACCATACCTTTGCTTTTTACTTTTGAAACTTAACGAAGTGGCATCTTTCCTGCATTTTATTCGTGGGCAACATTCTATATGTGTAGGTATATATGGAAAATACATTCAATAATTTTATTTTTGCTGCTGTTACAAGCCCTTTTTGCTTCAGGTCACACGTGGAAATCATTTTTCTTTAAGTTGTGAGAGTTGATGGGAGAAAATGCAGCGTTCTTTACATATACTTAACACAGGGCACTGGCCACAAAGCCAGTGGTAGGGAAGCAGCCTGGATTTTGTGTTGGCCTCAGCTGTGCCTGAGCCCCAGGGTGTGTGCACATAGGCTGTGGTGCTTTTCCTTCTGGGGCATCTCTTTGCCTGTATGTGGATTGGAACATGCATTACTGGCTCTTACATTCTAGATGAGGCCTTGTGTGTGAGCACTGAGCCCAAACATAGCTGTACTTCTTGGAAGATTATTTTCATTATAATCTATTTTTTCTGCTGAGCTTTTGGGCTGTTTTGGCCTTTGTTGAGACTAATAGACTTGTAGGCAGGTAGTTTAATGAGCCAATATGTGCATTTCCTGCTCAGCCACTTTCAAGAACTTGGGGTTTAGTTCTGATGAACCACTGGGATTCCAAGTGGGTTTGCTTCGTTAACATGTTTCCAAGAAAGGTGGATTAATTTCCTCCTTCAGAAGCCTTTAGCTTAACAAACTTTGAAATGTCTGACTTTGGGTTTCATTTAACCTGGTTTTTGCTTTAAAAAAGAAGAGAGAAAGGAAGAAAAATGAAGCTACTGTTTTTTCTAAATCTCCACATTTCCTAATTTATTCAGTCTTCCCAAGTAGTTCTGTGCTTAAAGTTATAATGGGTATCTCCTTTAGTAACTGAAAAAAGTATTTTTTCTCCTTGTTAGATCAACGTATGGAAATATAATTTAATTGATGCTATGTTTTAAAAGGGTCAATGTGTAGAAAAATACAAGTAGGTTATCTGATGATGAGAAGTATCAGCTAAGATTATGGGCATGTGAACTTGAGCAGAGATCCAACATACATGCCATCTGTGAGACATGGCCATTGCACGTGTTGGTGGTTCAGTAGCAAACCAAAGTTTGTTAATTGAATTCTAGAAATGTACTTGATGTAATTTTGCTGTGAAGGTCTCAAACCTGTCAGCAAAGCTGACAACTATCTACAAACAGAGCTTTGCTTTTCCAAGTGAAATGCATTATTCTCTTCATACTGTATTAGAAATATCAAATAAAACACAAGGACACAAGGGAAGCTGTCTTCCCTTGAGGTTTTTTTTTTTTTTTTAATATTAAATTTATTACAATTCTTGGCCACTACAAGAAAATGTATGTTACAAGCTTCCCAGTAGCCTTTGCTGACCTTCTTAGAGATTTCCAACCCTTTGAATAAATTGTTAAATAGAAGAAAGGAATGTCTGAGGAAATAACATAAAATCTCTATTCGGTAGCTAACTTGACGTCAAAGTTTGACCTCTTAAAAGAAGAACAGCTTCTGCTTTGCAACCAATTGTTTTTGTGCTTTTCTTCCTCATCTTGCTTTTTTTTTTTCCTTCTCTTTCTGTTTCTCACCTTCCTCCTCATTCTCTGTATTTCTCTCCCAACAGCTATTTCAATAATGAATTTCTGTAGTCCTCACATTGGCCTTTGCCATTTTTATGTGGTTATTAAGGCAGGATTGCTTTTTTAGGTGTAGCTTTTAATTTATAAGTAGGAAGAGTAAGGCTATTTCAGTATAGTTGAAAAGAACTGAAGATTTTAGTAATCTGGTAATCCTAAAGACTGTTGCAAGTGACTAATCTGGAGCCTGGGAGTGGCAGGAAAGAGGTTTGTGTCTGCACTATTTCATTTCACTGTCTCCAGACTCAAGAGTCTTCTTTTGACTAAATATATTTGGAAACATCACTAAATTATTGTAACTGGTAATTAGCAAATTGATTCTTTTTCAGAGTGAAAATTCAAGAGTTTGCATTGACAGAATCAAGCAGTCCACACAAATATCTCACATTATCTGTCTTGTTAAGTGTCTGATGTTACCAGAAAGGAACTGTTACGTAGTTTTGAGCCTGGGATAACATGGGATGAGCAGTGTATTAATTTGGTGCTTAAACTGTGTTAAGGCATTGAGAGGAACGGACTGCTGAAGGTGGACTTGCCAAAATGCTGTATTTCAGCATCGGTTTAAATCGGATTCCTTCATACAGTTTTAAGTTTATAGATACAAATTGACTTCTGCCAGCTGTCGGAAAAGTTCCAATGTTTCTAGGACGCCTTCATGTAGGCACTGGCGGAGGCACTAGGGGGCTCACGTCAGATGTTTAAACCTTTCCCAGCGCCGCTCTGCTCCGGCTCCGTGAGACTGCGCGGCACAGCGCGAGGTGCCTGCGTGCCCCTCTGCTGTTACTCCATTTAATGACATAAAGAGCCCGTTGTATTATTGGAATACCTTGGGTCAGGAAGGAAGAGCTGTGGATGAATTTAGAATGAATCTTGTTTTATAGTAGGAACGTGAGGCTGGATTTTGCTTTTTGTTTTACCAGCAGCTAACTTAGTTAGCTGGTGAGCCCGTGGAAACCTAACGATATGCAGTGCAAATAAGGTTGCCTATGGGTAGCAACAGACAAAACCCGGCTTCCAGAAACTGAAAAATATTTATTCAAACAAACAAACAAGGTGCAATACAAGCAATTGAAAAGCAGTGTTATTACAATTATAAAGTTTGCAACTCATCTCGTACTTTTTCTAGGAGTTAGGATGTTGAAGTTGATAACTTACCTGTTCTATTTACAAAAAGTAGAAACCAAAGATCTCCTTAGAAAATCTTCAGGAGTAGTTTGTCTCTCTCTCTCTCTCTCTCTCTCTCTTTCTTTCTTTCTTTCTTTTTATTTTATTTTATTTTTATTTTTTTGTAAGAGTAAAGGCAGTTTTTTTGTTATCTGAAGGAGTGTCAACAGGATTATGAAATACAGTTCCGTGTTTCAGCACTGGTTATGACTAATATTAGCAGGGAACTTCCACCGCGAAATACCCAACTGGAGAACTTCCTGAGTGCAGCTGCAAGCAGGCAGCCAACCTGTGATATAGGCGTGAGCTGCAGCAGCCTGCAAACTGCCTTTGGGCTGTGCTTTGCTTCCATGTGTGATCCCAGCTGTTTCTGGAGGCTCGCTGTTCTGAGAAAGCGTTATCTAGCATGGAAAGAGAGCAGCGCAAACCTACGTGTTTGGAAACAGCTGTACACAGTAATTACTGTAACAAATGTATACCTTTGAACTGGATTTTAAGAGCCAGTAATGATTATGGCAACAGTAGAAAGTAGCAACATCTTTGTAAACACAAAGCTATCAATGTATGGAGAACGTAACTTGTGGTACATCCAGAAAGAGTGCAACAAGATGGAACCTTAAATACATCTTCTGGCAGAATAGCACAAAGCCAATCCACTGATCCTCAGTTAAGACCCGAAGGGATCTAATTATGCAGAGCCTTAAGCTCAGGCTAGTTTTTATCCCCATTGCGTCTTTATTTTCCCCAATGTTTAACGAAACTGCTGAAAACTGTAGAGCAATGGAGGGAAAACATTTACCTTGAAAGCCCCCCCCCCCCCCCCTTTTTTTTTTTTCTTCCCATAAAGGCAAATACGCAGGAGCTTTTATGCCTAAATGTTAATTTCTCAGGCCTGCCAGTGTAAAGAACTGAGGTGTTTTGATATCAACTACGTGACATAGGTCTCCTTCCTAAGTTCCTTGTTAATATTCAGTAAATCTCATAGTTGTTTTAGGCATTATATTCAGCATCTAATTTAAGAAAACATGGCTGATACAAGGAGCTTTCGCACTTTTGGCAGAATGTTTGATTCCAAGCCGTTTATCAGGCTGTCAGTGTGGAGTAAGAATGGAGGAAGGAGAGGATAAAGAGAAGTATTTGAAATAAAGCATTTATTTTCTGGGATTTTTTGACCTCTTTCCCTCTCCTGCAAAAAGGTGGAGTTAGACCTCTTTCCC
>JAPSGF010000048.1:456553-489917 GCA_035772895.1 Perdix hodgsoniae | reverse complement strand
TGCAAAAAGGTGGAGTTAGACCTCTTTCCCTCTCCTGCAAAAAGGTGCAGCAAGATTATTGCTTCCATGGTATTACTTTTGTTTCTGTAGTCTCAAAAAATTATAGAGTCTGGGGAAAAGGAAGAGACAGGTGCTAATGCAAAGTCATTAAGTTAATGGACTTGTGTTAGTATACCTGTGGAACTTGTTGTCAAAGCTGTTCAGGATGTGAAAATGTTGGATGTGTTCAAGGGGAGACTGGTCAAGTAAATACTGGAGAGATTCACTGAGGGAAACTAAAGAGACAGGCAGCATCAATCTCAGGAAGTTCTCTGACCTGAAAATAGCTGGCAGCTGGGAGAAGACTCTGAGGATACATTACATATGCTTGCCCTGTTCTTATTCTTCCCAGGGCATTGATTTTTAGCCACTGCTGAAGAGAAGATGGGCCTGAACCAATGTGGCATATGTTCTTATGTTAATGACTTCATGCTGATACAAACATGTAGGAATTTCTCTGCATTAAGTGATCTTCTGTAAAAGAGTGGGTACGGTAGAAGGATAGAGAACATTGCAACTGCAGCTGTTTTAAAAGATATTGCAATGTCCATATTATTTCAGAATATTTAGCTGAAAAATGAAACATTTTGATGCTTTTGTAGATTATGTAATGTTATAATGGGATGGAAAGTACCACAATAATAGTGGGGTGGGAAAGTCTTTGGCTGCAGCAAACAAGAACGAGGCCAAGTACAGCAGCCACAGATGCAGAAATGAAGGAAAGGAGCTGCTTGCCTTTGGAAGGCCTCAGGTATGCAGTGATGTCCAGCAAGAAATGCCCTTGCCTCCACTGCCCACCCTTACGTGAGGTCTGGGAAGGGATGGATCCTGGCTCCACCCCTTCCAGTCACTCAATGCATTACATGCAGCTGAGCTGCCTTGCAGTGGCCCTGCCTTCCAACCGGGTGCTCCATCACTGGTTCAGGCCATGACTTAGCATTTCTGTTACAGGTGGTGATCAGTGAATTATAGCAGGTTTCTAAAGATGCTTTCCATAGTTTTTCTTTGACTGTGCTTGCAGTTACACTGCAGTGACCAATAGATCAGCTCCATAAGTTCATGGCTTTTGTTGTTAGCTATCTGCTACAACAACAATCAGCTACAGCTACTGTAACTGCTCACAAAACTTAGCAGAAGGAAGATCAATGTAAATACACAGCAAGGTAACCTTCTCATTCAGTGGGTTGTAAAGAGATCACAGGAAAAAGACCTCAAAGCCTGTGGTGGCGAAAATTTTCCCCATTATTTAAGTGGTGATGACATCTAAAATTTTAATGCTGCTTATTTAATCCAGGACCTTTAAACAGAATCTCCAAGCATACAAGTTATTTTTTCCTAGTTTTCTTTAGTTATGGACCTAATCAACTATATGTAAAGTCCATACAATAGCATGAACATTCTAAGTTTTTTCCTAAAGAAAAAATTGTAGGGAAAGGCTACTAACATGCTTTGATTTGTTTTCTTTTTCTTTTTTTTCTTTTTATTTTTTATGTTTAAGGCAAATACAAGTCCACTTTAGTTATTTTTGCAGGATGATGTAGCAACTGAAAATGTACCTATAACTTTCCTAATGCATTGGGTTGGTGTACTTTCAATATTGCTTGATTGTATGATATCGTGGAATTCAAAAAGAAATATTTCTGTTTCTCTGCACGCTGTAAAATATTTTGGAGTGATTCATCTCTTCAGTCTTTTTCCTGTTGATGTAGTTGTTCCAGCTCCTCTTGTTTTATTTTAAATTGTTTTATAAACGAAAAAATAGCTTTGTGACTTCAACAGCATGCCTTTCTTCTTCGCTCACTCTCATCCTGTGAGAATTTAGCAATTCTGAGCTTGACTACCCAGAGTGTGCAAGACAAAGTAAGGTGCTCAGGTGAGGGTTCCTGTAAATCTTACTGTGTACCACTGCACTGAAATTCTATTGCCAGGTGAAACAAAAAGGTATGAGCAGTTATCAAATAATCATTCCTCTGAAGTTTTAACTAAAAATTTGTTGATATCCTCATTCAGCAAAGATAAATCGTCATGCTGAATTTCTGTGGTAAATCTTTCTTAAATTCAAGAGCTTCAAGTTATATCCTGTGTAGGTTAGGTGTGCTGGCACTGCACTTATTTGAACACAGCCTTGTCTGTAAAGCTAAGAAAACTAAATATCAAACAAAAATGCTGACCAGCTTCATGCAAATGATAGTTGTTCTCACAGTGATGTAAACAGGAATGGAGAGAAGAAGGTCTGAAAAGAAGAAAAAAAGAATGATTAATGTGTATTCCCAATTACAACACAGAAAATGTATCACTAGTAATAATTGGCTTTCTGAAATAGTTATGCCACTTAAATATTTATTCCTGGTGAAGCAGGGGTAGAACTACATGATCAACGAGTTTGGGCTTTTTTGTATAATCAGTGGTAAAATAAAAGCACACACACACGCTCACTTTGTCTGGCACAGCTTCAGTCTTCTTATTCACCAGCTGCTAAGTCATTTTCATATCCGTAGCTGCTTCCTCTGAGTGAAAACACACCTGCTCTTCTCACATTGTTTCCATTTATTGTTGGCTTCCTGGAAGCAAAAGATGTAAAAGAATTTTGGCTTGTATTGGAGATCTGAATAATTAAAGAAAGACTCAAAACTGTCACACTCTTAAAAAGTGAGTATATGTTAATATATCTGTATTAATTAACAATTTCCATCAGTACATAAACAGTGTTCATATATACCTGCCAATGCTTTTAGATAGCATTATAATCAGCTTATTGTGTATTAAATCACATGGAACAATTGCACACAGAACTGAGGGTTCAGTCCCTGCAACAGTGACTAACAGCTCAGTTTTTTGATCACAAAAGGGAGAACACTCAGGTAAAGAGAACACTATAGAAAGGCAGCTTTAATATGAGGAATAAAACCAGGAAAGGTGGATGACACTGATAGATTTCAGGTTACTCTATAACAAGAAAATGAAACACCAGAGACCTCCTTCCTGGTGCTTGGCTTGACTTTGCATACAGTCGAGTTGACAGCTCTCTGTAAAGCCCTCTTTTAAGAAGATATGATTTACACTGGAGCCTGGATCTTATAGAAGTAATCTTAAATTTCTTCTCCAAATTCTTTGGAGACCATGGATCATTTTCCAGCCTACCTACTCCTACTCATGTATCTGAGTGCACCAGTCACTATTCCACTCCTGCCTGTTACCACTTACTGTGACAAACACAGTAACCCACTGGTTACTGTGCCAGCCTTGAAACTGGCAGCGCAATTTCTAAATCTCGAGTGCTAATCATTTTCTAACAGAGATAGTCTTTTATAGAGACATTAATTCATCTTCACAAGGCTCTATAAATCTAGCTCTTCCTTGGCACATAGTAGAGTAGCTAAAGACAGGAATCACAAAAGGAAATTAGGGTTTTGGTACCAGCTGCTACAGCCTCCAGTATGTAACTTCCTTCCTACACAGTGTATGGGGCTAACTGAAAAGCAATGCCTTAAGTAGAGCTGCTGTCTCTGTAGCTCTGAGTCCTTTCTAGTTGTGTCTCTTGGATATGAAAATTTGATTTTGCATGGAGTTGAGGCAGACCGCAGAGACTGTAATTCTCCAGTCCCAAAGGTTTCAAGCCTCCTTTCTAACAATGCTTGTATGTTTTGTGACATGATATGCAGTAGGGTATTCCCACTTTGCTGCTTTTGACAACCAATTTTACTGACTGATTTTCTATTTTACCGGTGCCTAGAACCAGCCCTCTGAAGACACCATCCTTGCCAAAGGCAGAATCAGCTTTACCTAAACCATTCCTAACATATGTTTGCCTGTTTTGAAGATCTATATTGGTGATAAAGATTTCACAGCCTCCCAAGGGACCTTCTGTTCTTCCTTACAGATTTTTTTTCTAAATCTCTAATTATTCTTCAGTTGAACCACACTTTCCACAATGTACAATGAAAAACTGGACAATATGCTCCAGCTGAGACTTTCCACCTAGTTTTCAACAAATGTATGCTGACTCTTATATCCTTAAAACAGGACAAAAGCTTAAGCTTTTATACAGACTTGTTCAATTATTTGTTCCAGTATTTTTCTCTGAATGGAAGTAAAACAGAACACTATGTATTTCTCTGGTTTCTTCTGTTCCCCCACTTAGAGATAAACATGATGTCTGCCTTTTTTTCTTTTAGAAGCTCATCTGTTCTTCACAAGTACTCAAAGACAATTGCTAATGGCTCTGAAATGTCTTTACTCTGTGATCTCTGAGTATCCTGTGAGGAATTTCCTCAAGCTCAGTTCATTTGAAAACAGTCATCAAAGTCATAATTCTAACCTGAATTCTTCTGCCATTGTCACTGACACAAACTTTATCCTGCTGACTGAGGCTGACCCTTCTGCTGAAGAAAATAAAGAAGGTATCAGCCTTTTGCATAGCATCTTTAATAGTTTCTTTTTCTTTCTCTTTAGAGAAAGAGTGCAGAGCAGCAGATATTAACAGAATACAGTTTGTTTGTTTGTTTGTTTTAACCTTATTGTTTTATTCTTTTACATTCCCCAGTAATTTGACTTAAGGAATATAAAGTAGAAACTTCGTTGACTTAAAGGTTGTTAAAAAGTACTTAGATATTGCTGTTTTTTTGTTTGTTGGTTTGTTTGTTTGTTTTTAGCTTGTTGATATTTTTTAAGCGCATTTCTTATTTTGTAATGTGGAATGATTTGTGCTATTTCCTCAGTCTCTAAAGGAGATGCAAAATCTCTGGAGATCCTTGTTTCATTTATGTATTTATTTGTTCCAAAGATCTCAGTGGTGTCTACATACTGCATTTAGGCTCATATATGTATTTATTTGTTCCAAAGATCTCAGTGGTGTCTACATACTGCATTTAGGCTCATAAGTGTCTGTATAGATGTAGTTCTGACTGATCTGCCAGAAGTCACACTGCATGAACATTTGTGCTAGGGCTGGGTTTGAAGCACAGAAATGCCTTGCTCACATCAGTGGCTTCTGATTCCTGCCTAATTTATGATCTGATTAAAGCAGGATTATTTGGTTATTATCTCAATTACGTAGGTTTATTTTATGCTTGCAAATTGCCTTACTTACCAGTTCTTCTTTGCGTGCCCTTTGTTGTCCTTGTTTATTTCTACATTGTCTTAAAAAAAAAAAAAAAAAAGAAAGAAAGAAAGAAAAAAAGTTTCAGTATGTATTTTTCCCATCTGGTTAGTCCAGCACTCTTCTTAATTAGTAAAATGCCATCCTGTCAGATTCTCTCCTGCCAGGGAGTCATTCAGCTACCAAATCACTTCTTCACCTCCATCATATATTTTAACATTTGAAAACAGCAAAACTGTAAGATATCACATTTTCCCTTACAACAGGAAAAGCAAAACCAACTACCGCAATGCTAATTAAGTGTAGCTTAGGATTAATTTGAATTTAAACCAGGCCTCATGAGACTTCAGAGCATGTAACCAGAATGTCACAAAATATGTAATAATGCTTCTTTTCAGTTAATATTCATTTACTTGAGAACAATAAAAAGCAACAGAAATAGGCACAACCTCTTCTGTACTCTTTCCCCGCACATTTGTGCACTGCCCAGACTGCTTTCCCAGTGCATCATTCCAAAGGCCAGCCCTTCTCATGTCTGGGCAGTATCAGATGGGATCAAGTATCACCTGTTCCCCTTCTTTGGACTTAAACTTCTTTTTCCATTATAAAGTCATTTGAAGAAAATATGTTGCCTATTCTATCATAAGCCTTATATCTGAATTCATCAGTTTTGTTACAAAAACATCATCACTTGCTTCTCTTCCATTATGCTAAATGGAATGCTATGTATTTTAAAATTACTGTGTGATTCAGTTACTTCTAAAACAAATCTTGCCATATTGATAGAAATATTTAAATCAGACAATGTCATAATGCTGATTATAGATAACAGGGCTATTAAGTGCTAAAAATAAGTGCTCTTAAAAAAGAAAGAAAAAAAAGGAACAGTCTGGAGGAGACATCTGAAGTACATTATTTGGTATTATTATGGTATTATTTGGTATTTGGTATATTGAAGTACTGTATTTGGTATATATATATTTGAATAGGAGAAAGCATAGGAAATAATACAAAGTTATAAAACATCATGAAAAATTTTTGTAGAATTTGCTGAAGAGAAATTCATTAGGAGAGCACTCTGTATATCCATATCATTTAATGGTGATTATAGCTTTATCTGCCTTTGCTTTTATTTTTGTGACTACTATAGGATATATATGTATAAAAATTGGTTTATTTTAAATTCTGTAAGAATTCTTGAAAGTATGGGAAAAAAAAGCAATTGCACCATCTGAGCATTTCTCTTAAAATTCTGACTTCTGCCGTATTCTGACTTCCTGCTTTCTGGCAGGTGTGTTCAGGACAGTTAAAATAAAATAGATTAGAAGCAACTAGGGTGAATTAATTTACTCAGAGAGTCTTCTGTGCATAGAACTCACCTCCATGGGTGCCAACTGCTGCTGGAGATATCTTCAAGTGAATTAAGGCATTCTTCTGCAAGGGAAGTAGAAGTAAGCAGAGAGAAGCAGGTTGCGGAGCACCAGGTACCACCGGTTCTGTAGACATGACCGTTTCAAGGTGTGAGCAAACTGGATAATCTCACTGTATGGACATGGGAAATTGTAGGTTTTCCCACTATTAGTCCCACGGAGGATATAAGCAATTTAATTTTTTTATTCTGTGCTGTAGCCTGTGATTTTTATTTTTATTTTTTTAATTTTAATTGAACAGTATGAATTCTCTTTGAATCAATGTCCATAGTGTGCTGAGTGCTACCAGGCTAAAATGTTATGCAGACATGTTACAAAATGTAATGACAGTTCACTATACTGCTTATTTATACCTCAACCCTGGCTAAAGAAATGGAAGATGCCTAGGCATCATCCTAGTCACTGAGCAAAGCTTGCAACACTCCCAGTAACATCTGTGTAAGGTGTAAATATCTCAGCCAGTGGGCGAAGACCCTGCCCGTATTTCTGGGTATCCTGAAGCTCTCCGTAGAGTACTTGCAAGGTTTTGGATCCACTCCAAGAAATGGATATAGCAAAGCCAGTATTTCAGAACATGGAAACAACTCCTCCCTTTCTCTCAACTGGTCTTTATTAATCGCTGTCTCTTTGGACAGCATTTTGCTTCTCTAAGTGTTTGTCAGATTTGTGCCCCAGGCGTGCATACTTGAGAAATACTGCTTTATTTGGATATTGAATAACATGATGCATCTCATTAGTAATAAGCTTTTTTTTTTTTTAATGACAGAACACCAGACTTATTGAACATGATTGTTGAGTTCATTCAGTGTCTAAACAGGTCCTCACTGCAAATCCCAATCTACTTGAGCAGACATATAGTAAAATGTCATGGGCAATACTATATTATAGTGTTAGTAATAATGATTATAAACAATGATATTGAATTCCTTGGCCTCTTTTATATTAAAAGAAATGAGAGCACCATGTCTCACATTGCAGGAAAAAATCAGTAGTTGACAAGAGGTTAAGGCTGGTATACAGCTCAATGAAAATGTTAGTACGGAGAAATATCAGACAACATTTATTTAATCAACAACAGCAATGTTAATGTTACATTATAAATACAGCTTTCACTTCTATTTCTACATCTGGCAGCCAATGCCAATACGTAAAGCATCTTAGGAGTGGTTCTCTATACTGGGAACTTTTTTACCAATGAAGCTGAGAAGAGCTAGGTAAAGTTTCTTTTGTCTCAGTCAGATGCTGCCCACTTTTCAGCAAGCATCGGGCTTACTATTTATTCTTTCTCCCTCTGAATCTGTTCCGTTCCTCTAGACCCTCGTCTTCATCCTTTGCTACCTGCTTTTTACGAGTTTCTCAGTTTTTGCTCTTCCTTTGCCCACACTCCACCAATTTCCTCTCATATAATCCTTTCTATTCTGCTTCTTACACTCCAGAGGATGAATTTGATTTTTCAACTAGCAACATGAGAGAAATCTCTCTTACTTCTGTTGTCAGCTTTGTGTTATTTCTAAAAAGTAGCTGCTTATGTAAAAAGATTTGCCAGGATTCAGGCTTGCTCATGACTGTAAGAATTACAAAAAGCACTGATTTGTGGAAAACAAAGAGAAGGTCCTGGAAAACAGAAAGGACCACCTGGATACTGTCTTGCATAGTGCTTTGTTTTTGTTTAAATCTGTAAGTTTTCCAAACTGGTCGACTTGAAAGCAAATATCTCTCTCCATTCTTTGGATATCTGAAGGCCCTGCAAACATCAGCCTGACAATAAGCGTAGTGAATATGCAGTGATTACGCTACCAGATTTGTTTATTTTGTCAGATTTCCTTCTCTTCTTTATCTCTACCCCTATTCCACTTTGATGTCTTAACATTTTTGGCATTAGACTAACATAAAATTACCAAAACCAACAAACAAAGCAGTTTAGCTAAGATTGATTGAATGCTTCTGGGAAAACAAGAACTAACTTGAACTTAAAAAAAAAAAAAATTAAAATATGGCACTTACCTGAAGCTTATCCAACTCTTTTGGGATTTTTTCCATCTGTGCTGAAGTTACCCTACTATTTTTTCTTTTTACTCTTGCTAAAGCTTGAAGATGAACATACATACATTGCAAGTAAGCATATCTCGGTTACCAGTAAAAAATTTGAAATGCTGTCAAATACTAAAGGTGTTTTGAGAAATCTATTAAAAATGCTGCCCTCTTATGACCTTGATTTTCATATATTTTATATGTGCTTATAATAGAACAGCGTGATTCATTAAACACATAGCTTGACATTTGGGTTCTCCGTATGTTTTTGAAAGTCTAAAATGAAAGTGAGTCTACCTCAACAGTTTTTTCTTCTAGTGTACTTTGAACAGAACATTACAGATGGTGCTCCTTGATTGCTCACAAAATTCCAGGTTTGCAGAATCATAGAATCTTAGAATGGTTTGGGTTGGAAGGGATCTTCAAGATCATCTAGTTCTAACTCCCTGCTATAGGCAGGGACATCTCCCTCTAGACCAGGCTGCTCAAAGGCCCATCCAGCAACACAGCTGCTGAACAACTCTCTTTGGTAATCTACCAAAGTGGATTTCAACACTTTGTGTCAGGCATTGAGGCAAAAGTGAATTTCCAAATGAAATCCAGAATTACTTAATGGTAAGTAACAGTAAATTGGAGCCCTGTATGTTGTGTCTTTGGAAATTATTCTCAAATTAATAATCAATAAAGTCTTGTAACTTTCATTGTTTTTCTTCCATTCTTAATTTCACATTCACAATCTTATGACTTTCTTTTGGCAGTTTAAGCAACAAAAGAAAGTGTATAGTTGGTGTAAGTGTGGGTATCTATCAAGAAGGAATATCAAGAATGGAATTAGGAAGGTCAAAGCTTAACTAGCACTGAAACTGAAAGAGATGTGAACAGAAAAATGAAGCAGAACAAAACAAAAAAGCCACCCAAATAATGTGGGTGCATTGGCAACACAAGGAAGATCTTGGAAAATTCTACTGCTTGGTGAATGAAGCAAGCAATGCAATAATAAATGATGTGGAAAAAGAATGAGTGCTTAAAGCAGTGCTGTCCTTATTTCTGTCTTTGGTAGTAAAGTTGTCTCACAGTTCTTGTAGGTCTCTACTTCTAGAAACAAAGTCTGGGGGATAAACTTGCCAAGCATACCAAGTAGTGAGTCAGAATTAGCTTGAGCAATGACACATGTATGTCCTTAGGACAGGTGGGATTCATCCAGTGGTGTTAGAGGAGCTGGTTGGTGCCAGTGTAGGGCCTCTCTTTAGCTTAAAAGTTTACATAAAGTGCCTGATGATTAGTAAGAAGAAAAAGATTATGTCCATATTCAGAAATGGCAAGAAGCAGAATGTGGTAAATTACAGACCTGTGGTCCTACTGAAAGTACAGGAACAAGTATTTATAAACATGTCATTTCTAGAGAGATAGAATGATTTATTTTAAACCATAGATTTTCATAATTTTTTATTATTACCTTCACACAAATAGGTTTATGCTCTTTATTTTCTTCCTATGCTGATTGACTGCCACATTGAGTCTTTTTCACGGAACACTGATTGCCAGTTACTGCAAACTGAGTACTATCATATAGGCATCAGGTTGGTTATAGCTTGCTCTTGGAACTATTGATTCAACCCCTAGCATTGCTCAGTAACTCATATGCATGGTGTGGAAGAAAGACAAATTCCTCTTTACTCAGCTCTTGTGAGGCCCCATCTGCAGTACTGCATCCAGGCCTCAGGCCCACGGTACAGGAAGCATGTGGAGCTCTTGGGTGGCTGTAGAGGAGGGCCACTAAGATGATCAGAGGGCTGGAGAACCTCTCCTATAAAGAAAGGTTGAGGGAACTGGGCTTGTTTAGCTTGGAGAAGAGAAGGCTCCAGGGAGACCTTATTGTTGCTTTCCGGTAGTTGAAGGGAGTATATTAACAGGAAGGGGAATGGATGTTTACAAGGGTGGATAGTGATAGGACAAGGGGGAGTGGTTTTAGACTGGGACAGGAGAGGTTTAGGTTAGATATTAGGAGGAAGTTTTTCACACAGAGGGTGGTGACACACTGCAATCGTTGCCCAAGGAGGTTGTGGATGCCCTGGAGGCATTGTGAATCCCTGGCGGCATTCAAGGCCAGGCTGGGTGTGGCTCTGGTCTGCCTGGTCTGGTGCCTGGTGACCCTGCACACAGCAGGGGGGTTGAAACTAGATGATCATTGTGGTCCTTTTCAACCTAGACCATTGCATGATTCTATGATTCTATGAAATTCATTTTGGAATTTGGCTTAGTATTTACAAAGCACAGCTAGCAAGGAGAGTAAGTAGATTCTATTTCAGTTTAAAAAAAAAAAACAACAACCTTTTTTTCCCCCTTCTTTAGAGGTGCTAGACATTACTTTACTTTGTCTCCTTTTCTGCATTCCTTTTTCACCAGCCTCTGACGGCTATAGCAGAATCTTCCCGAAAGCACATACTTCCCCACAGTTAGCATAGAATTTCTCTATTCCAGCTACTCTTGTAATTTAATAAGCAAATGTTGACTGGTACAATTTCTCCTTTAACATGGCTTGATGCCACTGCTCTCTGTGTTTATGCCCAGTGATCAAATACTGACGAAGATAAACTCTTCTCTTGGGCATGTGGTGAAAGAATGATCTGCAGTTTAATCATAGGGAAATCAAACCATTCTGAACATTCTGGTCACTGATTCTCATTGACTATTTGGCCCTCTCAAAAACTGAGTTTCCCCACTATCATCTGACCTTCACCTGCATTTCTAGCAGGGAAACCATGCAGATAGCTTTCTGATCTGCTCAGGTATTTTCCGATAATGGTGAAATCTACTAAAAAACTTCTGATGAAAACAGTGCTGCATGAAACTGTCTAGGTTAGAATGACTGACTGTACAGGATAGGAAACTTCCCTGTGATGTGAATCTTCTACTGCCTAATTAAGGTGCTTTTGAAAACATTTCCTTGATGTTCATCAAGACTCAGAGTCATCTGTTGAATAACACTTTAAAAAGAATTCTGCACGTCAAGTTGTAATTTCTGCACAATCCTTCAATCCATCAGTTTTTATTTTGACACTTAGAGAACCTTTTTCTTATTGCAAATACATTTGTATGCAAATTATGATACAGTCTCTTACTGATTATTCGTGACATACCCTTGGATACTGCTATTATATATGCCATTTATATCTGAAGCCAAATCAATTATTTAGAAGTTACAGGAACTGTGACATTAGCTGAGATATGAAATAGTCTATTTGTATCAAAGTGTTCTATGCCGTGATTTTTTACATGAGTCGTTATTTATATGGCTAAGCTAAACATAAAGAAAGGATACTTAATTTATGAAGTTGTGAGCAATACACATGTATATTTCTTCTAAAAGAGAAAAACATGCAGATCACAAAGCATATGGTTGTCTCTCCTCATCTGTCATTCACTAGATTCTGCCAGTGTTGTTAAAACTTTATGCATCTTTTTTTTCCCAGTTTAAATTAATAAGACATTTTAGTACCTACTGAATCAGCATGAAGGATGTTTTGTAGCTACATTTGGGTCTTCTATCTTAGTGTACTCTGACCTATCAATATTCCTGAGAGGGACCACCTCTTTTTGTGTTTGAAATTTTATTGCTCTCATGGATCTTACTTCTCTGAAGCTTTTGTCCAGCTGTAGCAATACCTGTTTTTGGATGAAAAATGAGTATTTAGGAAAGTAGAAATTTGAGTTTCCCTTCAATATGATTGCTACAATTGGAAATAGAAAAAAACATAGACTGTGCTCTGTGTTATGACAACCTCTGGATGGAATGGATAATTGGTTATTTATTGGTCACAAGTCTGAAAGTTTGTTGGGAAGGATAAAGGGAGTTGACAAGTTTGAGTTTGGTAAATATGGCCAATAGAATTCTGCTGTTCAAAGTCCATTACTGTATTGTATCATTGCTGATTAAAATAGAAATACCTATGCTATCTTTGTTTTCCTTTATTTATTTTTCCCCCATGATCTAATGCTGTAGTTTAGGTTCAGTGAATATTTGAAATGATGTTATTAGCACCCAAAAGTTATTTTTTTAGTATAAGTAAACAAAAGGTGGCTGATTATAGTGCAAAATCAGATTTTGTATGGATGTACGATGAAAGGAAGTTCTGTAGGAAGAGGTATGATAGAAACGACCTATAATCCAAACCTATTTGCACAAATGCAATAATTTATAGAGAAAGGCTAAATTTTAGATAATGAGTTTTGGGTTGTTTCAAACTTTATATACTGAAATATCTCTGCAGTAGCATGCTGCAGATTAAGATGTCATGTGATAGCCTCCTGTGAGAGAGGAGGAAAATATCATAGCTATACTGCAGCATTCAGCTGTGGTAACTCACTAAGGAACATTTCTCAAAACCTCAGTGAGGGTTAAGTATGTTCAGAAGAAGCTGGATGACCAGAAGTATTGCCAGAAACTGAGGAGTTCTGGTTCCTAACACTTTTTGCAAAATCCTTTACAGGCATTAGGCATTAAGGATTTTAAATTCCAGCAAGTTTTTGCTAGTTATTACTACAGCTTTTTTTCTGTATTTTTCAGTGCCAACTATCTGTAAAATTACTTAGAAGCCTGTTACCAATTCTAGAACAGACCTAACAGAATTAATAATACTAACGCATTTTCATTGTTCTAGTACTGCAGAAATCTGTGTACGGTGTTTTCCAGGCATAAAATTATAAAGCTTGGTATTCTCTGGGACTCTGCTGCTATCATTTGTACTATCAGATATAAAATTCTCGGTCACATTTCCTGTTCAGAGACTGTTAAAATTTTCAGAGTGGTAGATGGACATTTCTTAAGCCTTACAGTGAGAAGTAATAAACAGTAGTACAACACATGCTGACAGGTTGCTGTATTTTTTTTTAAGAAATAACAGTTGTTGAAATATTTAACAGGATTTGTTCGTCTGCATCTCCACAGGTCATAGATGCCACTGCCCTCTTTTGTTATTATTATCATTTTTTTTCAGTATGTTTTCAGAACTGCTTTTTTGTCCATTTGTTCTGTATTCATGTGTTTGAAACACTTTTAATATCTCTCAAAGCCTACTGCGATCTACTACGATTTAAAACATTTATATCAAAAACGTTCTCCCTCATGTTTAAAAAAATAGAAATAAAGTATTACTCAGCTTATGCAGTCTTATGCCTTTCTTCTCTGTAATTCTGTTGGATAGACTTTACAATTATCCTCTGCTCTTCAGATTTTAGAGGCACATGGGCTGGAAATGAAGAATGGAAATGATCATGCCAACTCTCAGATTTTGTCCCATTGGGGTGGGGATGTTAACCAAACAAAACTAGCCACAAAGGTAAGATACAGTGAAGAAAAAGGATGCATATTTGTAGCCTTATACTAAGAATCTCAGAATAGTTTAAACTGGAAGATGTCTCCAGAGATCTTTTAGCCCAACCTTGCACTCAGAGATGGGTCAACTTCAAAGTTAAATCAGATTCCCGAGGAACTCATGCTGCTGAGTTTCAAACATTTCCAGAGAAAGGAAATTCTATGATTCTCTCTGGGCAGCTTGTCTCAGTTCTAAATGAGTTCTCACCTGCCAGCTGTTCCCTTGCTAATGCATCCTTCATTGCCACAAATTGCTCACTGAGATGACAAGTCCTTTTCTACACAGGTTCTACCTAACCAGCTGGTCTGCTGTTCTTCTTCTCCCTTATTCCAAATTCTATCTTTTTTTCTCAATAATATGTCCTTTAAAAAAAAGTTGTTATTGTCCTTGTAAGGGGTTCTCTGCAGGCTGTGTAAATACATATGTGCTCTCTCTGTTATAAAACTTTCAGTTCTGTCAGTGGGGTTGTGAAGGACTGCAAGACCCACGAATTTTATTTTTCTATGGCGAGTCCTCCAAAAGCAGCTGATCCAGAGCAGTTCAGTTACCTTCCTGCTCCCTGAGGAGGAAATGGGAACCTCCAAGTTCTCATGAAAAAATATATAGAAGTTCAACAGGCATAAAAATTATTTTTAGTTTGGGATATAAGATCTAATTCATTAGATTCTAGAAATAGTCCGTGGCTTCCTTTCTCACAATTTACCTTGTATATATTTTGTATAGGTAACTTCTGAAAGCATTTTGGAAATTAATCTTAGAATCTACATAGGAAATATAATCAGCATATTACTAAACCATTCAAAATAGATTTATTTGCAGATAGTCAAATAGGCACAATGAAAACCTTATAGGAATAAGAAAGTTCAGTGTTACAGTAGTAGAAAAGGAGCAGAAAGGCTATTGAACTAATTGTAGAATAAGTTATTAAAAGAACTGCTATGGTGACAGATGGAAATAAACACTGCTGCATGAATAATAATCATGTTTTTCCC
Organism: Perdix hodgsoniae; assembly: GCA_035772895.1. Classification (NCBI taxonomy): domain Eukaryota; kingdom Metazoa; phylum Chordata; class Aves; order Galliformes; family Phasianidae; genus Perdix; species Perdix hodgsoniae. Next base: position 474,952 of record JAPSGF010000048.1, on the reverse strand, counting down.
TACCCAAAGATCAACTCTAGACATTCTGTCTGAATTAATTTTCCTTTAAATTAAGAGAAAAAAAATAAGCAGAAAACAAAAGAATTAATGAGAACCTTACATATGTTCCCTCATAATACATTGTATTATGTTCCCTCAAAAATGAAAATTGCCTTTATGTACAAAACATTTAGAAAGCTGCATGTATGTGACACAAAAACAAAAGAGAAATAACATACATCATTTTATCAGTAAAAATCCTAAGTAAAATTACAGCAAAATAGAATCCTTAAACAACCTGTTAAAAAAATAGCCTGTCCAAATGTGGGTTATTCACAAGAAATTAATCCCAAGAAACAGAAGTGTGTTCTTAATAATAATAATAAGAAATTATGGTCATTTAAAATAGAAGCCTAAAGTGATACCTTTATGTATACCGGTGCTCCCAGTCTATATAAAAACTTGGCCCTGATTTATTCCTTTTCTCTCTGCAGAAGAGGAATTATGATTTTCAGAGCAGCTAGCATGTGCTGTCATAGCGGAAAGGGGAGCAGAAGTAGTAGTAATCCCATGAATAAATTCAGGGAGCAAATCTGTGCTTTCTACATGGGTGTAATTCACATTTCCTCTGAAGAAAGTTCTGCAGAAGTGATGAGTACAAGATTAGTTGGGTGGTTCTTCAAATCTCCGTGTCAGCCCTTCTGTTTTTCAGCTGCCATGGTTTATGTGTTGCTTACTGTAGGCTCTTATGCAGTAACCTCTTCTAGGTTGGAACGTTTTCATGTTGCATTTTGTGAAGCACTAAGCATATTCTTTGGCCTAAATAAATAATGAGCTCTAAAATAGAAACACATCCCTCAGACTCCAACTATCAGAGACATGCACTGATCTTGTTTGCATTACTAGATGGTTCAACTCTGATTTGTTGTATTGTTATGTCTTTAAACTTGTGAGGTTAAACACCTGAAACTATTTTAGTTTCTGAATCAAGCAAAGTTAGTCCTGTTGTGAAAAGCAGGTATTTCATGTACCCCGAGGTCTGAAACAATTCTGTGTGTTTGCTAAGTAATTAGCGTGCTTTTTCCTAAGTGTAGCATATGGCAGGCAAACTTGTAAACATTACCCTAAGATGCCCTTTTTATTGCCGAGTTCTGATCTGAACTGTAATTCTATATACATATAATATTTTTATAATAGCTATTACAATGACATTGATATTTTAATATTACCTGGGACGGTGACAAGGGCTTGAATTTGCTTAAAAAAATTATCACAAGTGTTATTATCACGAGCTGTACCCCGTGTTCAGCTGTAATTGTGCCCTCAGCCACATTTAAGTCAGACAAAGGATTTTTCTGGAAGCACGACCCATGTCAGAGCTTCCCCAGTCAGACTGCCTCGGGATGGGGATCTCACATGGCTTTGCTTCCAGTTTCAGAACAGAGTGAAGGTCTCTTCAGAAGTATAGCCGAAGAGGTCATGTATGAGGAATCAAAGTGGGAACTGAAACTAGAGTGTGTAACTGACCCTCAGGAGAGATTCAGCACTGTGCTGCCTGCCCTCTGCCTGGGTACTAAACTGGGAGAATCAGGCATTGAATGGGTATAAGTTGCTTATTCATCTTGTGCAGCTTTTCTGCTCTAATACAAATCTAGTGCACCAAGCAGGGTGGAAGTCTCATGTTGCTTTTCAGCTCTGCAAGATTCAGTACTGACATTCTTACTCTATAGCTCTTGCTCAGTGGGCTTTCCTGAAGAAGAGAGTGAGCTGTTTTCAACAAGATTCAGCTTGGTAGTCCAGCAGAGTTCTGTGGGTAATATTAATAGACGGATAGAAGTGCTGGACATGTGATATGCAGAAACCAAAGACTTAAATAGTCACACTGGCAACAGAGTCTACTGGTAAATAATCCTTTGCTTTGCTTTCCTTTGCTTTGCCTTTTTTTTCTTTCATATACTGGAAATTTTCATTACTGTCCAGCACCAGAATTAACTTCCTGTGTGATTCTGTAAAAATAATTTTTTCTTCCTCCTGTTCCCCTTCTCCCTCTTCTCCTTTGCCTGATGTTTCCTGCTTAAGATCTCAATTTAATTTAAGTAGATAATTCATCAGTACCAGATAATTCTTCCTGTCTGCTCTGCAATGCTCTTTGTTTACAGCAAGCACAAATGATGAATAATGCCACCATCTTTCAGTGAATAGCAGACTTCTATTTTGTATACTTACTACAAATCAACATTTATCCAGATTTCATTTTAAAATGAAAGGGGAAACATATAGTTCTAAGTATCTACTTTATAAAGAGGGAAAGCTCCTGCACCTGTGATAACTGTAGAGCATAAAATGTTCTGGCTTGGCTCCAGACACTGTGAGCACTTCCTTGACTGCAGAGGGGAGATCAGTTTTCTTCTGAAGAATGGATTTCTCTCCACAGGGAAAAATCCAAAATTACAGTCTCCCATCAAACTGTAACTTAAGTAAGCCATGCATTTTGAAGATAGTTCAGATGATATAATAGGAAAAGGTTGAACTGTAAGTAATAAATCAATTCTGGAGGGTTGTTTTGTTTATTTTCTGTGTCTATTAGAGGAAACTTGAGAGGTGAAAGAAGCCAGCTGATCACATTGGCTTGGTGACCACCGAGATAAGATTCCTTGACATCATACAAACATTCTTGACACCCACCTAGTTCCACATTTCTGCAATGCATTAAGCATCCTGTTGCTGTTTTCTGCATAATATAAAATTACATGTCCATAAAGGCACCATGACTTGAATGATCTATTTGTAATTAAAGTATAACTATAATGCATTTTCCCCACCTCCCACCTATTTATTTTTGCCACTTTTCTTGTTCTGACTCACAGAAGATGTGAAGGGAAGTGCTGAGGCCCCATCTATTGAGCAGCACCTCCAAAAACCACAGCAGTCCCACTCAGCTTGCCTCTGCTCAGAATTACTGGGCAAGTAATTTTCTGCCATTGCTGTACATGGGAGTGTGTTTTCGACCAGGATCCAACTCCTAACAACCATAATTCTCAGGACTTAATATATTCCTACTGATTCCATGGTTATGCTAATGTATCATAACTACTAACTAGCTACTGTGTATGGATTCTACAATCTGTGGAATTGCACAAGCATGGAACCTGGCACACTGTACATTTGGAAAGTAAGAATCAAGAAGGGAACAGCACTTCTACTTCAGGAAAAAACCCAAGAGAAATGTTGCTTAAGAATCTGCATTCTGAAGACACACTGCCGATCTCCCTTCTTCCAGATAAATGTTCTAACCCTTAGTTGGGTTCTTGTTTATGTACTTTACTGGCTCCCAGAAACCTTCTTGTATACAGTCTATTTCTAGCTGCTTATAACTTTCAGTGATTTAACTAACAAGCATCTTCCTCATTGTGGATTTTCATAAGTATTGGAAAAAAATCCCAAACAGCAGTCATTTCTTAGAATTAATCAAGGGAAAATGTGCATCATTTTCTCCTAAACTGAGTGGAATCTCTTTGTTTGAGATGCTAAAATGAACCATGAATCAAGGCAAGAATTAATAATTTGACTAACAGTATATTATTTTTTGACTTAGATATGCTTTTGTCAGCCCTATAAATTCTGGTTTAGTTGTGAGCCCTCAGAATATTCTGGCAGACTCTAAATCTTTGAAAATGACTTAATCTAGAAATTTGTCTAATTTAGAAATCAATTAAATCTGTACTGGTTCTGGCAGCATATCTCTTTGTGACGTCCAGACACCCAACCGTGAGAAATGACTGTTTATGTCTGAAGTCAGCATGCTCTGGACTGAGTGGGCACTCTTTCTCCTGACTCCACCCAACTTCTTCAGATGTACTTGCTTCAAATGTGACAAATGCTATCCTCATGAGAAACAGAGGAGAAATCATTAGATGAAAAATTTAGTGGAAAAGGAAACAACAGCTGGAGTGAGAGAAAAAAAGTTGACTAAGAAAGGTAATATGATGAGATTAGAAGAAAAGGAAATAGATATTGCTCAAAGTCTATATGAAGTGTTGAACCTTTGGAGAAATTTGCAGCTTACTGACATGAAGTGGAAGTTGATTTCTTTTCATGATTTTTAGTGTCATTTGTTACTTTAAATTTTTTATATCCTTGAGGCTTCTCTTTGTCAAGAGGATAGGATTGAGAAGCTGTTTCAACACGCAGAATTTAAATCCGAATTAGTAGTGGACACCTAACTTGCATATGTTAAATGTACACTTATAAAATGAAAGATTTTAAGTTATTTCCTTATATCTGCCAGGACTTCACGTTCCACGTGCTTTCCTCTTTAAAAAAAAAACACACTATAATTTACGTACAGTGAGCTGCAAAGGAAACTGTAATCAGGCTTGCATATATTACCGCTCTTTAGAATCAAAACCCCTGAAAGCCTGTTTTGTGTTTTATCTTCCCCAAAGACTTGTTAGCAGAGCACTGGTGAAATGCTGATATCACAGGAGAATGACATTGGAACAATTACATGAAGGAATTTTAGTTGCTGTGTTTACAGCTTTTGGCCAGAGGGAGACAATGTCACCAGAATACTGGAGAGAGTAAGAAAATTTGTAAGGGAAATCAAAGATCGGGGAGCAAGAACATAAGGATTTTTTATCTCAATTTTTTGCCTTTGACACCTAAAATAGAAAAACAGAACAAGATGGTTCATATCAAATTAATAGCAGGTTAATGTTAAAGAATGCAGCTTTCTGTTCTTGTTTTATGTATTAACATCCTTCTAAGTGCTCTGACCAGAGTCATCCTGTGTCTTAAAATCATGTTTTAGCAGAGAAATAAAAATATCTCCAAGCACCTAATATTTCAAAGCAATATGAGGGGTATAACCATAGTGTTTCAGTATTTTAAAACTTGCTTCAACCTGAGATGGTTCAAAACCCTGACTTTGAAGTAGACATAGACAAGAGCCTCTCTCTTAATTCCCTTTAATTGTAAGGTCCGGTTGCTTGGCTTTATTCAATGTTAAGCCCCCAAAGCAAAGAGACTTTACTGCACAGACTGAAAAAAATATCAGCATGGAGCCCCTCTCTTCCTTCATGAACAAACTGACCTGAATTCTGAAGAGCTGTACTATATGCCCCTGGAATTCAACAAAAATAACTGCAGTTAATATCTCTTCTGCCATATGCCGTCTTACAGTAGAATATTTTATTATTACCTTGTTTAAAAATAGGTTTTTCAATTAATGAACTTTTAGCAAATAAAAACACTTTTTATGGCTGGCATGAGGTGCATAAGCAAATGTAAGAAGACCAGTTGCATTCAACTTTAAGACTTGGTAACTCAGATAATTATGCAGAACTAATTAATTCAAAATCTGTTTATCAACAGTGGACTGTAGCTCCAGCATTTCATCCCAGAGGCATTAACAAAGGCTTATCACCTGCTTTTGTGTTGCATTTTATCTCAATAGGCAAAGGATGTAAAAAATGCCATTCCTGTAACTAACACTTTACAGAACTTGCAGGAACTTTTAATAGCTGCTACCAATTAATTTCCCTGGCTTAAATTAAATAATTTCTAAATAGAAATGAGATGTGCTAAAAAAATAAACATGTTCACTACTAATACATGTGCTACGTGAAAGGGAAATTTGAAATACAAAGAAATATTTAAAGAATTTAGGTAATTGCTTAAGCATTAGGCTGTTATTCCCATCAAAATACCCACTGTGCAGTACTTGTGCAGCACTGTACATGGTTTAAATCTTTCTGTTGAAGAACTATGTTGATGCTATTATTTTTATTACTCTGTCTTTTCCGCTGCACATTCTACTCTTTCTTTTCCCCAGGCTGCTTTGAGCTGCAGTTTTTCATTCCCTATTACCTGTACCACAGTAGAAATGTTAACTAACAACAGTAGAAGTATACAAAGTGCCTGTAATGGGTGGTTTTCACATTTTTCTGCAGGTTTATCATGTAATCTAACATGTGAGTAGCTTAGCGTCTGCTTGAGCGCCCAGCGTGAGGTGTCAAACGTTCATCTAAGATAAGGTTTTCTGCACACGAGAGGTTTGTATTTCTTTTCCAACAATATACATAAAGCATTATTATATGAAACAAATACATAAATCTCTGCTTTAATGATCTAAGCTGCAGAATATCAAGGGCAGCTGACTTTGGCGCATTTGTGGAGTCTCCTCACAGAACCCTGTTTCCAGTATCTTTCTAAATACTGAATTCAAACTGAACCAGTAGCCATAGCTACATAATTACAACAATCTAATACGAAATCTGTAGATCAAATCCTATTCCTGATGAAATTTGTTACATAAAGTGCTTTTAGCATGACTCAGATACTCACATCATCCTACATATAATCATACGGTGTATTCATGTATGTGCACAATTAGCCGTGTGCATAAACTTTGAAAAGATTAGAGCCGGTGTCACAGCTATTGTGCTCGTGATTATTTTCTTATCAATCCTTTCATTGCTTTTTACATCAGTTGGTAATTTCTTGCTAATAATTCATGCACTTCTTTGGAATTGACTTCCTTTCTAGAGAGATCGGTGACATATATTAACATAATTCTGTGTTGAGATACGTTGCTACTAATATTGCCAGCTCATACTTAAACAAGGTTTTGGAGTAAAATATAACTGTTTCCTCAATATATTTTAGTTTGGTGTGATTTGGGCTGATAACAGGTAAGAAAGACCAGTTCAAGGAGAAGGAAATACAGATGGTCTGGATTTTACTGCAGGTGTCAGACGCATTCCCTTTTGCAGATAAGCTACATTTACTTAACTATTAACCACAGCTTGAAAATGTGTGGAACAAAGATTAGGAGGAATCACGGACTGTGCTCAGTGTGGTAAAGTAAACAATTAATTCAGCAACAATGAAATTAGATACACCCCAAAATACTCTTTGCATTGCCTGCTCACAAGAAGCTATAGGTAGGGCAAAGAGAAGTGACAGTCAAGGGTTAAATTATGAAATTTTGCAATTTATTTCTTATAATTTATGAGATTGTTAAATGTCAGAAAGTAGATTTTTTTTTTACTATCAGTATAAAACTGAACATACTGTGAGACATAAGGTAGCAGGTGTCTTGGCTCTAAACTATCAAGTCTGTGGGCATTCTGTTATAACAGGTGCTCCAAAAATTTGAACAGATTTTAACAAGAGCTGTATGGGCTTTTTAATTAGCCTGGTTACTCAGCATGTGGAGAAAGCACTAGGTATGTGCTTAAAACATCATTGTGTCTTGCAAACAAATGTTTCACATACTTACAGTCATTCTACTTGGTTATCTTAAAATTCCTTTCTATTTCATGCTAGGGTTTGACCCCTCTATTCATTTCTCTTATAACCTATTCTACCTGAAAAGAACTGTCATGCTAAAAAAAAAAAAAAATAGTTGAACGTTGTAGAATCAGGTCTTGGGTAGTCAGCATTTAATAACTTGGATTTACCTGATATTTAGCTGTGATTTTACTTGGCAACGTAAAACTACAACAAGGCGTGCACCACAGAAATTCTCTGCTCGGAGTACAAAGTGTCTTTTCTTCACTTTCAGTTATGTTCTTTCCACTATTGTATATCATCAAATTTTTGTCTGTTAAAAATGATGCTATAAACTAAATAAAAAATCATTAAAATAATCAATAATGTTTTAATGCTATAGAAATTCATGTATGTTTTGGACTATCTTATTTGACATGAAAATAATGCCACATAAATCCGGTTTTTATAATGTTGGTTTGAAAAGAATAAGCCAAAGAAATCACTTTACATGGGGGGTGGGAGTAGGAACAAAGTGGTGGCATGTATAAATTTTTTTTGAAAATATCCTGGGTGAAATTTCAGATTTAGATTTATTAGTTTATTTTCACATCAAAACGATTTTACTAGTTCATTACTCTGTCATGCTCCGACAGAAATATCTTCTGCTTGTATTCGCCTAGAAATCTTTGCATCTATAATGATTTTGTTTCTATAAAGTTTAATATTGCACATCTTAAATTACACAAATCAGTTTTTTTAGCTCAGTAGAGATTGTTGAGCTATTATGTGGAGGATTTCACACTTGAAAAAATTCCTGTCAAAATATCTTTAATCTTTTGGTGTAGGATTAAAAATACCAAGACACATTCTGATCCATATAAAATGCATACTTTAAAAAGTGGGCTTAATTTTAAAAATGCTTATATCTGCTTTTTTTCCTTTTTAAATGAATTCATTTCAGAAATGTACATTTCATTCTTTTCCCTGTAAATTCAGCCTCTTTCCTTACTTATTTTTTTTCACAAATATCTGCTCAGCAGTAAGAAACACAAGAATAGTCTGTGATCACTTACTGCCTAAAATAATATTTATTACCACGCTTACTATACGTATATATAAAAAATTTTGAAATTCTAGCTGTCTTATTTGCCTAATGGGTACACTGTGACACAGTGAAGTGAAGGCAGTACCATAAATGTTAGCTAGCAGAGGTGACCACAGTGGTAAAAACACAGCAGAACAGGCGTTAGTGTGTCAGCCACCCCAAATCCCCATCGATCTTGTAACCTGTTTTCTGAGGGATTGAAGGATCCTTGCCACTGCATTTTTGCTAGGTAACACCAATAGTAAAAGCAGTTTACACTCATGCATATTACCACTGCAGCCGAGGCTGTGGCTTGAACGTTAGTTGCCTTGGCATAAATGCTGGCTCGTTCTCTGACCTCAACAATTCACACCGCTTGCTATTGTACCCACACAGTGTTTCTAAGCTGTACTGATGCAATCGTTTATAAGCCAAACTTGCTTCTATTAGGTCTGCTAAGCCAATATTGCTGCAGAATATTGTTATATTGTATTGTCAAACTATCGTCTCATTTTACTGTGGAAATATGACCTAAGTACAAATTAAGTCTGCTGTGAGTCAGTAGCAAAGATGAAGACAATGAAATGGATTCTGAAATGACAGATACAGAAAATATGACTCTGTCAATGAGACTTTGATGTGATAATAACTTTGAAATTGTAGTCATCCTCTTTATTGCCATAATTTTCCCCTCAACTAAGAATCTTCATTTTAATCTTTGGAGCGATAGAGAATAGTGATCACTTCAGCATAGTTTTCTTGATTCATCATCATGTTACATTATCTGAATAATCATGAAAATTGAAAATAGAAGTATCTCCTGCCAGAGAATGATTTGTATTAGTAAGGTGCTATGCAGGAAAATCTGTAATGAGATTCAGGTAGTAATAGTTGAAAAAATGGAGTTGCAGCAACCTATTTCTAAATGTGATAGGGCTAGTTCATTAATGATCAGCACAAGAACACAGCATTCTTTTTAGATGCACAGTTATAAACAAGAAGCCTATTTGTCAAATCTCAGACATGTCTTAATGCAATTCTTGTTTTCTTGCAAATGTGGAAGCTCACATTGGTTTGATTGGATGTTGCACTAGGACAGAGGCTAGTACAAGTGGCAGGGTAATTATTTTTCTATGTCTCTAATTGCTGTCTTATGTTAAGATTGGTGTTGTATGGTACATCTAGTTGTACTAGATATAAATACACAGATTAAAGTAAATACAGAGAACTGGTCTTGCAGGATGCTTCAAGGGCAGCCCTAAGGATTTCATATAAGGTACACTTTGCAAAAGGCTTCAGCTTTTATAGTTTGCCTGTGGAATAGCTGTGGACAGATAAAATTTTGTAATATGAAGTAGGAAGCCGTGTGCCCCATCTAGGTAACAAGAAATCTAGCTACTCTTTTTGCTAGTATAAATTCTGTGTATGGAAATTCCATTAACGAATATTGAAAGTAATATAGCTGTAAAACAGGTAGAGAGTTAGGACCAAGTCCTGAAGATGGTTAGATTTCTTAGTGTCATTAATGGTTACATCAGTTTATGTAAGCATAGGAGTCAATATATAATTAAACTGCAGCATTTGTATGAACGTTTGCAGGATTAAAATCTTTGAAGAACCTTTTGAAAATGTCACTAGCAGTTATCTAGTTAGGCAAAAAAAGTACCATTTTCAGCAAAGTTAATACTTCCATAGGCGACTTGAAGATACATTAAATGATGTTCCTAATAGTCATCAGTTTATTTCCAACTGAGTTTCTCCATCCCAGTAGCTGCTTTTTTGTAGACACACATAACATAGACTCACTAAAATGTGCCCAAATTTGGAAAATTTCAGCTTGGCAAAAACTCACAAGTAAAAAGTTTCAATTATGAATAGTAGAATAAGAGTAATTACAGTTTATTATTAATTTATTTTTAACATTTACTTTGGCAGCTCTGATTATCTTTTATTGTACACTGAGGTCAATTAGGATTCAGCAGATCTCGGAGTCAGTTGACAATGATATTTATAATTAGATAGAGGAAAGAGGAAAGGTTGGTGTTTTTTTCTCTTCCTCATTAGGGCTGTCTGACTGAGCCAATTTTATTGCTATCTTAAAGGCAGTTAAAAAGGTCATGTGACTGTTTCCTAAATGAATTGTTCTGCAAAATGCTGCTGTCTTTTTAACGATACTCCATGATTAGTATGGATAAACAGTTCCTATGAACATTTTAAAGTATAGAATTCATTGCTTCAATAGGAAAAGATAAATATAAGTTATTTTACATTTTATCCTCCAACCTATGAACTGCAAGGATATGAATTCTGTATAACTGTGTTTGGCTTTTCAGGAGCTAAACTAAAAGGGTTGCAAAGTCAAAACCAAGTGTAGTCCTGAATTTTTCTTTTTAACACCTACTAAACATAGTTTCTATGAAACAATGCAGTTGATTTGGGCCTTCCAATTCCAGATCTTTAAAATCTTCACCTGAGACTGTGCTGCTTGAGGTTTGCTTAATAACTGAGATTTTTTAAAATGAAAAATCATGATAGCACAAAAATAAGTGCGTGGAAATACTGTATGTCATTCTTAGGTGAAGCAGAAAGAACTATTTAACAGCCTTCAAACCCAGTGAACAAACCGGCTGTGCACATTGCAGAGATATAACAGAAATGATCTTAGTTTATACTATGTTAATTTCTTAACATCTTTGCAATTTCAGGCACAGCTCTTTTGTTTATACTGCAGTATTTGTTTTGTTTTTAGAGTGGCACTGACTTCCTCATTATTCAATGAGAGGTTAAATAGATATAAATTTTTAGAATATTTTGTACTATGTTTTAATCATGTTTTTGCTTTGGTAACTCCAATTGGTATTAAAGTAATACTTATAGTATACACAGTATATACTATACTGTGTTGTAATAACACTAATAGAAAAGAAAGCAACCCTCCAGTAAATTCAGCTTGAGGTAAATATAAACTGAGTTCACGAGAGAAGAACGGCAACAACAACAAAAACAATAAGAAAGAAAAGAAACAAGGAGAAACTACAAAACAAATGTGAGAAGGAAAGTCCCAGCAGTTCTAATTAAAGATTTTTCAGTGATAGAACTGCAGCATCCACCCACATGTCATTCTTGTATGACATATAACAGAAGATCACCAGTTCTGTATTCTTTGCACAAAATTATTTTTCTTATGATTGTTTATCAATAGTGGCAAAAATCATCAATTGTACAGAAAAGGAGTAATTGCAAAAAGTGATGAAACCCAAGGAGTGATTGTTAAAGCAACTTCTAAGAAACTCTGCCAGCCTTGTGCTATCCTAGTACATTAGTGGGTACACTGGTTTCCTTCATTGAGTAGGAGACAGTGGAGCAGCCTGAAGAAGATGACTAGTTCATGGCTTGTGTAGAGAAAAGTGAAATGCATGTTTCCTTTGTTTCATTCAAAGAGGACTGAAGTGAGAACAAAAAGCCAAGAATATTCATGACAGTGGCAGATGGTGCCAACCTTGCACAGTGATTTTCTATGATTATTGGGTACTGATTATACTTTCAAAAATGAGAAACAAAGCCAGAGAGCTATGGTTCTAGAAGATAATGAAATCACACTGACGCAGGTCTTGTTGTGAATATCATCTATGGATTTCTTTGGAGTTTCTACAGAATTCTTCTCTATTTCTCCTTCCACCTTGTATATTCTCTAGAACCCCTCCTGGCAAATAAGAACCATCTCATAATATTCACTCTGATACTAAGATGAGTTTAAAATTATGTGGAATACACCTACCTGTGCCATTTTAGGCCACCTAATTATTACAAGCTTTAAGAACTGCAAAAAATAATACTGACTCTCAGTTGTTGGCTTCCTTAGCCATTTTCAAGCAGTGAGTATGGATTTTGCATTTTTAGTATCCCATACTGAAAACTACAGGTATTGTGCAGAATCATATGAAACTTGGTACAGTTTAGAAAAAAATAATAATTCTGCATGCAGAATGGGGGCTGGCTTTGCAAAATGTCTGACTAAACACTGGGGGATTTTGAGTAGTGTTTTTTCTTCTCATAAGATCTTATTGCTTTGTATGCTCATAGGTAGATGTATGTTTAAAGAAGATAAAAATTGCAACCAAGTTAGAATGAGAGAAAGTCTAGCAAGTGGCCCCTTATGGGTACACTCTTTCAAATTAGAAAAAGTTAGTGGAGAAAGAAGCATCTTTTCCATTAGGAGAATATGGGGACTAAACGAGGTGACTGAATGAAAAGATCTCTTACCCCTAACTTGGAATACCCCTGAAGGTGACTGCTGAGTCAGGCTTCACTAAAGAATAGATTCCTTTTGCAGCAGTAAAATAAAATTCAAGCAAACGTGAAGTGGGTGCTGAGCTCAGAGTCTTCACCAATTTGAAATAAATTCTTCCTGTCCTTTCCAGAGCATAGGGGATGTTATTAAAAAAAAAAAAAGTCTAATAATGAGATATGGAGAGAGTTTATTTGCTATGTATAGCTACTTTGATTTGTAATTCATACGTTTGATGCAGAGCTTTAAAGCTAACTGCATTATGAGCATGTGTCCTATTGCTGATATGATTGTATTACCAAGAAATCTATTTGCAAGAGAAACATAAGGTCCCTGAATCTACAAATCTTTAATATTTATTTCAAATAATTATTTCATTATTGGAAAGCTCTGTGAGTTGTTTGTTTTATTCTTAACTAGTAACCATTTAAAATTACAAGTAGTCAGGAGTCTGTGGGAAAGACTTTTTGTTCTGAAAAATAGCTCTGTTGTCATAATCTCTGTTTTAATAATTCCAGTTTCTCCCTTAGTGTAAGAAATACTGCAATGAGCCTTTAAAATACGATCGTCATGTGTCACCACTTTTCCTCAAAGTTTCTTTGAACTATCTTCTGAATAGATTCTCAACATACAAATGCTTCCTAGTCAAAAAACACAATCAGGGGTCCTGGTTTTTATTATTTTTTATTATTTATTATTTTTTAAAGCAGGAGCATATGGAGGGTGTCCTGATTGCCATTGCTGTCATAGTACTGCGGCATAGGTGTCTGTTGCAATAGAATCAACAATACATAATTGTACTTGTTCATTAGATACCATTCATTATGATGTATTTTTGTCCTTATTGGATACTATCACTATAGTTTCTTCTATGTGATACTATTGAAAATGAATTCATTTATTTTGAAAATCTTTATCCTTCGCTAAGGCAATAGATACACACATGAAAAGATACAGTATGGCAGAATTATCAAAAGACCCTGACAACAAATCTGCCAGTCTTCTCATCCCAAGCATATATAACATGCACTTGACTGAGATGGAAAAGGCAAGATATGTGACAGCCCAGACATGAAGAAACATAAGTATCTGTTTTAAAAGTAAGCACATGCATAAGACTTAACACTATCAGGGACCTCATACATTTTTCTGCAATTTCTCAAAAACAGTCATTTTATGCCTGCCTTTTTTTTTTTTTTTGTTTGTTTGTTTGCTATTATAAATTTCTTGATTCTCTCTTTTTGGTATGTGATTATACAAGGGCCAGAAAACTGAGAGGAAGAATGCTTTTAAAGCACACTTATTTTATAGAATAGAGTTGAGTCTGAAGTGTAACACAATTAAGAAGTAGCTGTGCTTCAGCTATTAAATGTAAAAGTGGTGCAGTACTCAAAGAGCTATTTGAAATTGAAAATATTGAGGAAAAATAACAATATCCTAGGGAACACACTGGAGTATAAAGAATCTCTTGTGAGTTGATGTGAAAGGAATGTTTGTAGACTTTGGACCATTTGTATTGCAGAAGGGATGACAGACAGCATAGAGATCCACGGTCCACAGATAGTGAGATAGTGAAGAAATATATATATTCACTGAAGAATAACCACTTTATATTAGATAGTACATGATGAGGTACACGCTGGGTCTGCTTTTACATTTTTTTTGACACCCAAATACTTCCTAACTTGCATAAATAGAAAAATGCAATCTTTAACCCTGCAATTTTCTATGGTCTTTTCTTCACCTTAACTGGTTCATTACCAGTGTCAGTGATGTGCGCAGTCTGCCTCTGTGAATCACAGAATCACACTGCTTATAAGCCTATAGTACTAGATGCTGGATAAGCTGTTCCTAACCCATAACACTGTAAAAGTCCATAACACTATTAAAATCCAAAAATACTGTAGCTAAAAATTAATCAACCTCATCCAAAGAGCCATTATTTCTTTCCACACAATATTCCGGATCTAGGCAAAAGATAAAAGTCACAGAAGCTTTTATGTATTAAAAGCAGAGCCAGTTGGCTGCACTGATTAGGGTGAACAAATGGCAGCAAAAACAAAATCTTCATTTGCTTTGAAGACCTCATGCTGAATGAGAAGCTGTTGATGAGATACAGATAGTGACTCTTCGCAAGCATTTTCATTTTCTTCTTTTTGGCCTCTCAAGAGAAAAGAAAATTCAAGCAGTAAAGCATTCTTGCCTCTGAGATCAGAAAAGCACAGAAATGAAATTGAAAAAATGGAACTCTGAGGACAGTTATGAAGCTGTGGAGACACCTGACTCGATGACATACTGACTTCACTGAAAGCTACATTAGGTGTTTCCTGTTGTGGAGAGCAATATGCAAGTTCTTTGTATCAGATGTGCTCTGTGCTGCTCAGGGAGTTGCTCTGCAAAGCAGTTTCTGAGGCTGTCACACACAGTGCTTGCCGGATAACTCTCCTGTTATTAACTCACAAAGCAGCATTTCTTAACATGCCCTCCTAGCCATGTTAGCAGAATTTGGGTGCTGAGAGATGTAAAAACCAGACACCATAGGAAGAAATTTTTTTGTTATGAAGAACTGCATCACAGGATAGTAATAAAAGAAACAAGAATACATAATTCTTCATATTTTGGTACCTAAAAATGCCATAACCGTATGCTGTGTTAACTAGAGTTACCTCTGTAAATAGAGGTGTACTTTTTCTGCAACAGGAATTTATTCTAATACTTTTCTACTTTTCCTTCCTTAGCAGTATAATAACTACTGTACCATAAATATAGAAATTACTCCCAAGAATGTAACAAGCAGGATTCACACATTTAAATGAATTCAAAAAAAAAAAAAAAAAAAAAAAAGCTGAACTGTTTCCAAATTCTTCTATCCAAGCATCACTTAAGAAACTGTTTGTTCAGTTCAGTTTCATCTCTGCAGCTGCCAAACCACTTCAGTTCTGCCAGCTCTGCTCTGTGATTGCAAAATAAAGGGTGGTCACTTCACAGTGTATGCAAGAAATATTATAATTTTGTGAAAATTATGACATCTAAGAAATCGTTTCAATAGTAAATTGCAGGGCTATCCTGGTACATGTCTACATATCTATTTAGAAAAAAACCCTGAAGATTTTATATTCCCTTCTCCATGGCTTCCTGTAACATTAGTGAATTTAGTATACAGGGTTTTCATTTTCTAAGGCTAGTACACTTCACTGCAGCTTACATTCATAAATATTTTTGTAGTATAATTGCCTGTCAAAACAAATCTGTTTTCTTCATTTGTGTGTGTGCAGAAGTGCGTTCTTACTGCGTTTTGCCCAATTCTAAAGTTAACAATAGAAATTGCATAAGGTAGCAAAGCTTTTCTTTTTGTCAATGCCATCAGTGCCTCTCTTCTTGAAAATCAGAGGTGTGAAAAAATCAAGCAAATAGCCTCTTATTATATGAAAAATGTTCCTACATAAATGCAGCCATCATTTTTTTATCTCATCTCTGGTGATCGGAGCTCCCTGCATGCGTTCCGTGTGCAGAAGGACAGACATCGCAAATGAAGCTGCTACCTGTTTTACTGAGATGAGACGTGAAATGCTTACATTTCCACAATCCTTTTTCAAACGTATTTTATACATTTTCAGAACAATAATCTCAATTTCCATTATTATATTCCATAATCTCAATTTCTAATTTTCCATTTCATGTAAAGCAAAAACTGTAAATATTTCCTATTTCTTTAATCTCATGTAGCAAAGCAAAACAGAGAGGGAAAATCAGTAAGCTCCCTTACTTAACTTCCAAGCAGTTTTCTTCTCAGGGAAGTAATTTCTCTCAGATGAAGGAGAAAATAAAGCGTGCTTAGATGTCAAGAAGGAACAGAATATTAACTTCTTTTTAATTAAGAAAAATAATTATGTAAGTAGTGATACAGAAAAGCTGTTAGAAATAGCATAACAGGATGTCAGTTTCTGAAGTATAAGAGCGAAATAGAAGGAAATGTTCATGGTTCCTTTAATGGAACAAACGTAGAAATAATAACTTCCACAGCTTTTGGCTTTATCCTGTGACTAGCAACTCATACTGCCCAGGATGCTGTTTATATCAGACCAAGTTCTGTGTTTTTCTCACAATGACACATAATTTGCTTGGTGGGAAATTTCCTTCCGTTCAGAGGCTCATTATGAGGAGAGGGGTCCTTCAGAGGGTTGCTCTTTCTTCATCTTCAATTGTCACTGAGAAATATTAAAAAACAGTCTGTAAGGTGGTACCAAATTGTAACAGCAATGCATTGCACTCATTTTCCTCCTAATGTATATTGCCTTTTACCTTAATTCTGAATAAGATTTGATTTCAATAAAAATCAAAGAAATAGGTATTACACTTTTTCACTAGTGAGTAATTTTGAGAGCGTCACTCCCTTTATTTTTCTTCATACCAGCCCTGTAATTAGTCCTTGACGTAAATGCAGATTCAGAGGAATGGAAGTGATGGTAGCATGCCTGTTACGTGGGATGTTATGTAAGCATTAGCGTTAACTTGTCAAGTGCTATTTCCACATACACCCGTGCAGACCCACTGAACAGAATAGAGGCATAGGTACGTCCTCTATCAAATCTCTAACCCAGAGAAACGCGCCCTGTTACCACACAGCCTCATGCCAATTGCCGCCTCAGTGAACACTGCCACATCACCATGACTGCTCTCCAAGAATTAGCAATGAGTTTGTTTATAATCAAGTTTATCAATATTTATAAAGTACTGTACTTAGGGGGATAATATATTGATAAAATACAGTTCTAAAATGCATTACATTTCCACATTATATTTAATGGCTAAAAATACATGTAGTGGGTGTGGAGTAATAGGGGCCATACCCCGCCCCCACAAACAGTTTCTTTATCACCCCATCTGCTACCCCAAATGCTAACTCTCAGGAACACCACTGCTTTGCAGCATGTTTTATTATTCAAGCTTTGGTGGGAGGAGAGCTGCAGAAAGAAAGTGTTAACTGTAGAGGAAGGGAGGGTCAAACTAAGACCCAGAATAAGCTGTATTGCTCCACTAATGCCAGGACAGTGGCACAGACTTCCACTGGACCTAAACTGGCTACTGCACACCATTAGATTATGTTAAAATCTGCTAGGAAAAAAAAAAAAAAAGGAACGGTGAGAAGGAGGTCTGAACACATTTGCCAAAGAATTAATAAAGAGGCTAAAGGTATTTATGTAGGCAGGGAACATATGGAAGAGGAACAAGACAGACTTTGAGAAGAAATTATTTAGATTAATTTAAAAAAAAAAAAGCACCAAAAAAAGGAAAAAAACTCCCCCCTAAAAAAAATATATATTTAAAAAAAACGAACAAGCGAAAAAAAACCAAAAACCAAACAACAACAACAACAACAAAAACCCCAAAACAACCCCTATAGAACAAAGACAGAAGAAGGGAAAAAATGAAAGCCTGCACTTTTCCACACTGCCTTTCTATTTTTCCAAAAGGAAGCAGTCGGGTGGGGCGTGATCCAAAGTGCTCAGAAGGCAAGCAAAAATTCCCCTGGAATTCTGGAAAGAAAGAATGCTGCTAGATAAGTATCAAATACTGATGAGTGTTAATGGGGGTTTTAGAGACAAAGTGTCCAGTTTGAAGCACTTATTGGCGATGTCTACACTATCACCACTTGCCAAAAACATTTCCATCACTATGTAATGGTTGAGCTTTATAAGTGATTTCCAACATTTAAAACTATCCAGCTCAGAGCAGGTGAGGAGGTGGCTGAATGTAACTCATTGAGACAATT
>JAPSGF010000048.1:388065-456453 GCA_035772895.1 Perdix hodgsoniae | reverse complement strand
TGGGAAAAAATGAAAAAGAAAAAGCAAGAAACTAAAAGCATTTTTTTGGATATAAACAAAATTTTAAAATGTGATTTTTGACTTTAGTATTTTCTTCTTTTAAAATTGACCTACTTAATTAATATGGATGAATACTGACAGAAAGCAAAGTGGTCTGTTGTAGGACGATTCAGATTGTTTGGGGCAACAGAAAAGTAATGATGACTCTGATTATGTGATTCATCTGTCAATCTGTAAATGCTGCTACTCATACTGCTCTCGGTTAGGTAACACACTTTTAGCCAAAATGACTAACCAATATTCGGGGTCTCACTGGAACATGTCTGTTAGGATGTGAAACTGACGATACAAGTCAGGTTTTCCTTCCAAAAAATCCCAAAATTCCAAAAAACAGAAAGATCTTCCCTGAATGCTAACTGAAATCAGTCAGAACAAGCAAGGTGCAGTTTTTATATTTCTAGTTTCATTGCCTGAACAGATACCCTATGTCTGGGATGCTGGCTTGTCTTCTAAGGCTTCATTGTGTTTGTTGCTTTTGTTGTTATATCTACTTTCTTCTGTCCTCAGGTGTTACATAGTTGTACGTTGGTGTTTATTTCTATAGAATTGATTGGCCTTTATGCTAAAAAGTACAGCATGCTCCGGTATATGCGAGGGTCAGTATGTTCAGTGAAAAGAAGGTTTTACTCCTGACCCTACAGTAATTGTTCACCAAGCTGTCAAGGTGAGGAAAGCAAGCATTTTACCAGAATGTATTAGTAAGTCTCCTGTCTCTA
Source organism: Perdix hodgsoniae (assembly GCA_035772895.1). Taxonomy (NCBI): domain Eukaryota; kingdom Metazoa; phylum Chordata; class Aves; order Galliformes; family Phasianidae; genus Perdix; species Perdix hodgsoniae. Next base: position 455,677 of record JAPSGF010000048.1, on the reverse strand, counting down.
GTTCTTTCTATCCATCAAGACTCTGGTGAGAGCTCAGATTTAGAGTCAGTCTTAGGTAGTGAAGAGTTAATGTGATGGCCTCTTTCTTCTGAACTAAAACAGGACCTGGGCAAGATAGAGGCTGTATGTGTGGAAAAACTACAAGTCGACATTAGAAAGTATGGAAAGTTCAGTCTTGGTTAAACCAAACACTATCCTGTTAATTTTCAGGATAAGGGCCTTTTTACTGTTCTTCCTCCTTTCCCCATTGGATAATCAAATCCTAGTATGATTAAGTCAGGTTTTAATTTTCCTTGCCAAAAGATTCCATACTCAGAAGCAATCATTTACGAAGTACTATTAAAAGCCAGATTCTGTTTTATCTATATGGCCTTTCCTCAAGTGAATGTACTCTCTCCTGCTGGTTGAGATGTGTTAACTGACACTCTTCATCACCAGAAATGGCTCTGGACTGAGTCATGAACGAGTATGGGATGTCCTATATTGGGATGGCTGCGGTAGTTTCCTGCCTACGCTGCAGAACAGTTCAGACAGAATTGCAGCTACAGAATTGCAAATAAGATCTTGGCATTTGTGTAATAAACTTGAGCAGTTCAGTTACTGCTTTCTGAAAAGCAGAGCCAGCCCTGTATTCAGGACAGGAATCTCTAGAGAAGCAAGAAAAAGAGGGATGTGAAATTCTGTATCTTCCTCAACATAAGCCATCCACGCTTGTGAATCAGATCACCATGCTGTCTTGACTGCTGTGGTATGTATCCAGCAGGACACTTTGAAATGAAAGATACTGTGTGAATTACTATGAAAATGAATTGAAGTTAGGAAAAACAGCTATTTGGTAATCTTCAGACAATGATTTTGTACATGGCTAGTCTGAGATTCACAGTTTATTATTCCTATAAATGGGAAATTTGACACAATAGTGAAAACAAAGAACGCTTCAAGTTTCAAAGTTAAGGAAAATAGTAGCACATTGTCACAGAGAACATGTGTGCAGTGTTATGGTTTTACAGAAAAAGGAATTAATCTGTGTAGACACAGTTAGTTTAAAGTATGACACAAAACTCATTTTGCAGAATTTCAGGCTCATGCAGGAAACACAACTGCACACAATGACTGGAAGGAAAGAAACCCTCACTGGTTACCTGGAATACTTAAGCATGACATTCCCAACTCAGTAGGGAAGGACTGAGACTCACAAATTGTCTGCTATTTAATTGTCTCTTGGCTCAGCTCGGGAAATGCAAATAGAACTAGACTGCAAAAATTGGTTCAAGGAGCCCTAACAGGATATCAAGCACTAAGCAGTATACAGCAGATGGTAAAAGATTTTTAAAAAGCAGTCTTCTTGAAGTTCACAATAGTCTAGGGAGTTAGAAAATGGCAGGTGGAGCAGGAACTGTAACAGGTTATAAATTGTCAATAATTTCCTTTTCAGTGGCAATGAAACTGCTCTTGAAATCACCAAAAGGTTATAGAGGCACACTGTAATTGGAAGACACACACCTCAAGTGAGAACTGACACAAAGATGTAACAACTACAGAAACTGCAGAGGAAGAATGTAATCTTCAGAATTAGCATTTATGAGCTAATGAAGAATTATGATCAGTCCAGAAAATCTTGGACCTTAGATGCATCTAAAGATTGCACAAAAGAAACACAAGCTACAAATCAAGATGTTTAAACAGCCTATCTTAAGCACAAGGGACATAAGAACTTTGCACTTAGACACTACAAGTTGACAACTGAAACAGATAACGAAGCTCAGAAGAAAAACACGGTGTGACAGGAGGCTGCATCTGCAGAGTACTGAGTGATGCAGAGGATGTGTGTGTGTAACACAAACAGGTCTAGGATTTTATCTGCATTAGGTACGTGTCTGATTTACCAGCTACCTCCACTGACTTCTTCAGTCTCCAACAAAATGCTGAGGAAACTGAAGGCATGACTCTCGCCAATATACTAGTTGTAAAAAATAATCAATTCCTGACTACAAATAACTGTTAATGTTTGGTTGAATTGGTTATTTTCTGGCCCCTTGTCCTCTTGCTATGGTAGGCAATTGTCTCCCTTCCCTATGCTTCAAGTCAACCATTCTGTATTTGGCAGAACAAGCATACTGGCAGGAGAAATTAGAAAAGAAAGTGAAATTACTGTTGTCAAGCAGATACAGAGTGAGTGGAGGATGCCGTAAAGTTTCAAGGAAATGGAAAAGAAAATTAGAATGTAATTATCTTGGTTGGTCTGCATTTAAATAGCCTGGAACAATAGCACCAAAGGCAGATATGAACTTTCCTATTCATCTTATTGGAGCATTAACAGCAAAACGTAATTATGACAACTTTAATGCTGGTACTGTTAACTGTTCCATTACTGAATTATATACCAGATGTATCCATTTCAGTACCACTTTGTTTCTTTAGAACTTTCTTGGTATTTACTAACATTTCATTCATCTTAAATGACTACTAAGAAAAATACTTCTGGAGCCTACAAAATGTTTAGAACCAGAAAGGCATGAGAGGCAATTCAGAATCACACATTAAATTGTTGCTTTCAGATCTTTTACTTAAACTGCTCATTGATCCCTGATGTTTGGTTGTCACAATACTGTTTTTTTTTGTTGTTTGTTTTGTTTTTTTTTGCTACAGAGAAGTCTGATAGCTTCAGACTTTCTTCCCCTTCTGATCTTATAAGGAGCTCTTTAAATATTTAGAAGTCAGTTTGAGACTTTCAAAAACTTCCAGTAAAATTGGACTCCTGACAAAGAAGAACGTCACACATAGCTATAGCCTGGAGAGATGAAGGTTAAGAGACTGAGGTCTCAGAAAGCTGAGAGCTTTTACTCTGTGGGGTAATAACTTGCATGAATGGATATGTTTGGAGAAGTTGTGCCTTTGCAAGTTAGCAGAAAAATATTCAGTTCTCTGCCTTGATTTTCTATCACAGTAACAATAGTAATGGAATAAAGCAGTTGAAGTTTTCTCACCTATTTAGCTCAGGAGCTGGAGGTAGACAGTAAATCTTCTTCCTAGACCCTATTTAAAGGTTAGCCATTGGGCTTACTCCCTTGGCAAGTGAGAGTCTGAACACAGAGGGATTTTCAGTTTTCATTTAAAATGTGTAATGATTTGGACAGAACTATCAGATAAGTCAAAAGAATCCATCCTGTAACAACCTCAACACAGTAGATAAAGGAGAGAGAATAAGCACAGGTTATCTGGAGCACTGGAGGAAATCCCACTGATGACTTCTAGTTGCTATACAAGCTCATAGATTAAGAGATGATGCTCTTTGGGAAGCAAGGTCAAGCAAATTGGCAAGAAACAGATAACAAGGTTGTGTCAGAGGAGAGAAAACCTTAGAGATTCCTTAGTAGATCAGTAGTTTTCTGTCAGCAGTGTAGTGACTTCATTATAGACCACTTATGTTTGTATGTGTGTGGATGTGTATACATGCATGTGTAAACACAAGTAAATGTTAATTTCCTGGAGATTCCTTGACTCCCTGAAGGTTGCAGAAGAAACCCAAAGTGCTTGAATTTAGTGGGTGGAAAGTGGGTTAGAAATAGGACAGTTTATCAAATTATGGTGGTCCCATCCCACAGACTGTTGTCCTTTCTTTGCAAGCTGTATAAATTCAGCCTTCAGCAACATTTCCAACTTCAATTCCTTGTCACATTTCTCATTCCTGTCTCTCTGCTCAGCCAATGGCAGCAGTGCCAATCCCCCAGTTGTTAAATCTATCCGAAAGCTTCCCCCCTCCTACTTTATATCACCCTAAAAGTGATTTTTGCAGCCTCTCCTCCAGAAAGAGTGAATTTGAACACAAAGATGGAATATTTGAGCCAACGAGAGAAGTAAAAAGAGAATCCTTTGAGTCTTTAACTCGCATTACTCTATGCACATTAAAAGAAGGAGGATGTCCCTTTAAATAGTTTGGGAGCCCTCTAGTGATTCTTGTTGCCTTTTGCTGGAGAAGCGCTGAAATCCTCCCCCGTTCCCATGGAGGTAGATGGGGGAGCCTTGGCACGCAGCTCATGAACCCAATATTGCCATCCCATGGCCCAGTGTTAGTTTCATAAATCCTTAATGTAGCTCAGAGAACCAGAATAAAGTGATTTCCTTTCTGCAGTCACCTCTGTTTGTCCATTTCGTTCTCCTCTGACATTCCCATTCTGCACAGTTTCAAGAGCTTTGAACTGTGGCAGCCCTTTGCCCCAGTTTGTGAAGGCCCTCCAGGGCAGAGCCCCAAGCACGTTTGTGCCTGTGTGTGCTGCAAAGCCTTCCTCCCAGTTCATAAGAACCAGAGTGTAAATCCTGAGCCTTCACATTATGGTGGGAGCTGAACCTTTTGCAATCCTACCATTACAAGCTGAAAGCTCTTATAAAATATATTTTTAGGAGTCCTATTGAATCGCACAGTATGTAGCATAATGTAATCAATACAAGAAGCTGCATATAAATAATCTGTTTGGATTCTCACACATTTTAAGATGAGAGAGGGCACCATTCCCAGCAGTACTCCCCCCCTCCCTCAGAGTTCACACCTTTTATGGGGGAAAATGATTGTAAAGTATTCATTTAAGCCAATAACCAAAGCTTATGTTATTCATTTCTCGGTGATATACATAGTGCTCTTTTTGTATACTATTAACTGTGGACATATGTTTTTCATTTGACTATGTTACTTACACACACAATTCTTTTAAAAAATATGTAAAATATAACAGCTGCTGTAAAAAAAAATATATTTTTAGATCTCTGAAGAGCATAGCGAGCTGCAGCACACAACAAAAAATGGTATGGTCTTTGTAATGTGCCCATAGTAAAATACAGAAGAATTTAATCCACGTGGTCAGCTCCCTGAAATGGGGTGAACTGACACAGTTATAGATGACAAAGCGCTTCTGTGGAGTTTATTCCTGGCTGTAGCAGAAAGGTCTCAACCGTTCATTGCATCAAAGAAATGATACAAACAATGGAACAGCCAACTTTTAAAACAGCAGTATAAAAGCAATTGTAAAGGCACCAACTGTATCATCTGAGCTCTGCTTTGACATTGCTGTTTTCTGATGGCAAAAATATACCTATTTCCTGCCAGTGTAAGTGAGAGATTAAGGGGTAAATATAGAAAACCTAAAGTTTGCTTTGGATAAGAAGTTTTTTCTTTATGAATTATTGAATAAATCAAATATCCTTGGTCCTCATCCCAACAGAGTGTGATGATTGCTAGCTTGAAAAAAAGTAGCAAGAGCAAACGTTGGCAAGAGTGAAGCATTATAATGTGATGGCTACAGAGATTCAGAGATAAGAAGGATTGTCAGTTACAGTAAATGCTATCAGTGTTGGTAGAAGATATTTAAACTGTAATTCTACCCAGATTAAAGTATTCAAGATGGTGTTCATGGATTGAAAGCAACCTCTGTGAACCTCTTCTAGGGAACAAATTCCACAACCAGGTAATGCATAAATGCAGATTATTCTGTTGCCACACTTATAGCTGCTACTGTATGAAGGAATGGTAAATATGGAAAACTGCCAAAATTGAATGTCTTCTTCCTTCTCTTCCAGTTGATAAGACAGGAGAACTATTTTTTTTTTCTTTTTTTCTTTTTTTTTTTTTTCTGAAATCAGTTATGTGGTATCTGGAAAGTAGGATAAGAAAACAAAATCTTTTTGAAGACCACAGTCAGCCAATGATAGAGAACATACTGGGGAGTATCCTGCTTCCAGGGGAGCACTGCCATCCCCTGCAGCAGCTGCAGCACCAGGCTGCAAAGTTTCTGCTGCTGTTTGGTGGGGAGTCACAGTCTGTACTTGTACCCAGACCTGCTCTGCCAGGTTCTCTTAAAGCACCTTGTATCATCCAAGTTAAATGTCTAGAAAATTGTTCTCATTTATTTGTGTGTGTGTGATTTTTTCCCTGCTATGTTCCTGTTTCCATAGTGCTAAGCCCAGTGTGTTTAGAAGTGCTCAGAGCACCCAAAGCTGTAGGCAGGGACCTTGAAGCACTTCTGCTCAGCTCTAGTGCCCAGGCCGTACAAACCTGTGCAGACATCCTTGAATAATGTCAAGACAACTTCTTGGGTCACATGAAGCTGCACTAGCGATATCCAGCTGGCTTTCCACTAATTTTCAAAGTACTTGTTCTACAACAACAGTTTTATAATATTACCTTTAAAACTGTTGAAATTTAGCTTATTTAAAAACCTTTGTTTAGCTTAATGTGGATGTCAGACTTTCCACATATCAGTTTTGACATCTGTATCCTCATTCCGCAGGCTGACTCTGACGTTGGCTGGAAAGTGGTGTAATTAAGCACCACCAATATTTGGAAAGGCAGTATGGGAATATATCTAGGGAATTCTGGTTTTACTTGGAACTGGAAAATCTGTGATCACATTAGATATATTTATTTAGCTTGCATAAATTTTGCATTTTTTATACATTAAGTCAAAATAATCTTTGAAGTCATCAGGATAATCATAATGCTCTTTGGTGTTTGAGAACTGACAGGTTCCAGGTCTTCACAGAAGTTCTCTCTTACTTTAGTTGTGTTTAAGTAGTATTTAATGAATGATGGTGGTGTAGCATTTCTTGTGAAGTAGCAATCTTGCTGTATATTCCTTTTTTGCTGTTGTACAATCTAGTTTTTCGATCATAGGCGATCTAACTGTGAAGCCACTTTCAGTTTCTGTTTTCTTAATAATCATGTATCTCCAAAGAGGTAGCTAATCTGAGACTCCTTAGATTTTCTGTTCTCTTGAAAAACCTCTTTTTAATGTTGATATATGAATTTTGTATCCAGTTTCTGCACTGTCATTGCATTGAGCTATTGAACTTCAGCACTGCATCAGTGCATCAGTGCAGTTGTCTTCAATCCTGAGCTTTTGTGTGAGTAGATTTTTTGTCTGAGCAGTAACTTCTATTGAATCCATACCCATAGTGTTATGTTTTCTGTCATCTCAGAAGTTTGAAAGAATGGCAGATCAGCTTGATTTCAGCACCAAACATGCGCTATGACAGTAGATCTCATCCGGATTCAGTCATAAGATGGAGACAGAGAACATGAGGTAAAGTTTGCTGTCAAGTTTGGCCTGTGAAATTTATAAACCTCTGTCAGTGATCCAGTGATCTACTTAAACAGCATGGCAAACTACATGTACTAAATTAGAACTGGATCTAACTTGCCTTCAGGCTTGTGCACTTTGCCTGCAGATGTGCATTTACTACAGCATCTCTTTGGCAGAGGATATATACATAGCAACAGCAATCAGGGATCAGCTTTCCTCTAGCAGATTGCAGCTGACACCTGGACTGAGGAACTAATGCACTCATTCCACAGTCCAGAGGATAACACTGAACAGCTTGATTTTTAAAATTAAAAAAACCCCAAAACAATCTGTATATAGGTTTTTTGTTGTTGTTGTTGTTTTGTTTTTTTGGGGGGTGGAGGTGGGGAAGGTAATGGGGGGAACAAACTGTCCTTAAATTTTATGCGGATTTTTCTTTTACATAGGGGAAGCAGAAATGTGAGAGAGCAATATTTGCACTTCTGGTAGATTTCTCAGCTCCTGCCTTTCATACATGCAACATACATTGAACATTTTTGCTGGGATGAAGAAAGACAAAGGCAATTCAGGGTGAATTGCTCCCGGCAAGTAAAAGTGCATCCATAAGAATATCTGGCAGAACAATGGAAACCCTGTATGGAGTAGTGGTGAATTGCTGAGGTACAGAAAGCAGGACAGAAAAATGTTCTCATCACTTAAGCAGTAGTGTTGTTCTGACTCTATGCTTTTTCAATAGTTGTATATGAAAGAAAAATTGCTGATTTTATTGTATTTCACACAAAGCAATTTGGTTTTGTTTGAACGTAGCATGTTTTTCCAGAGAAGAGGAAAGAGAAATGAAGTTTAGTTCATTATCAAAGTAAGCAGAAAAGGTACAGTCATCAAGAAAACAAGAATTTTGAAAACATTTCATTAGTTATATCACTTTAATTTAAAATTGTAACAAGGATTGCTACTTACTGCTCAAATTTTCTATGTTAGCAGCACATACTCATGAACAGACACTACAGATTTTGAAGTGAATTTCCAGTGAAGTGAATATTTAATGAAGTCCTGGGCTGTGCAGAGGGCAGGATGCCACAAGTGCACTTCAGGTAAAGCTGCAGAGTTCTGACAGGGACCATGGCATCAGCTTTTATGTCAGGGAGAGAGGCTGAGCTCCTTAACCACGTGGCAGACTTACCAGTGCTATGATTGCAAATCTAATTGTTATTTAGGAAGGCTGTTGAGGTTGAATGTAAGCTATGAGCTTTGGATTACAATGAGGAACCAGAAAAAATCCTGGTCAGAGAGTTTAAAATATACTTGAAATCTACATTGTATTTACATTGCAAAGCAAATCTGGCTCTCAGAAAGGAAGATATCCTGATTTTCTAAGTGAAGGAAACTGAGGCAGAGGGACAAACTTAAATTTCCAAAATACCACAATGAGGAAAACTGGAAAAGCTCCTTAGCTGCCAGCTACAGTAAAGATTGCAGTACCTGAAAGTTGTTCTATTCTCTCACATTAACCCTACTGAAGAAATACCAAAATGGGATACAAGCTCTGTAGACAAATCAAAAGGCTGAAGTGATGAAGACAGAGAAGTTCTAGAAGAAACAAATGTTCCAGTGTCAAAATGTGCAATGCTGATCCTGTTGGCTTTCCTATGGAGACACTGAGAAGAGACCTCCAGACCTCCAGAAGCTCCTCTGGAATCAGAGGAAGACTAAATTTCCAAGGGAAGTTTTTCATTCTTCAGTGATTACAAAGAAAGCCTGGGGAAATCATACCAGCAAAGCTGGAGTTTTGTTCTTTATAGTGCAAGTGAACGATTTTATGATTTCCCATTTCTATAACATTCCTTCTTTCTTTTCCTCTGATATCTGGCATATACCTTATAAAATTGTCTATAAACTGCCCACTGGATTTCTGTACAAGCAAAACCTGTGGAAGTTTGGAAATTTTTTTTTTTTTCACCTACATTTTAAAGCCTCAGGAATTCACAGTAGTGCCTAAATCCTCAAGGTGCTGGAATTTTCACCCTTTAGGTGCTCTAAGAAAAATCGATTTTCCATTAGTTTGCATAGCTCATGACAAGGTAGAGTGCTGAAACATAAATTAGGTTTGGAGAATATCTTAGTGTCAAAAATAATAAATTCTGCTAGAATGAATAAGATTATTACACCTGTAGTCAGTCAGCAGTGGATTTTAATATGCAAAGTAGCAAATTACCTTATGCCCATCATCATTCCTGTGTTACTGTAGCTGAAATCTACTGAGACCATCCTAACTGGAAATTCTATTGGGATTGGTGGCTAGTAGGGAGTTTTGCATCTTTGAGATTGGATTTCTTCTCACGTTTCCTGAGTTATGATCATGTACGTTTGCTTGCCTGTTTGTTGTACTTATTTTTTCTCCTCCATCCTTGTACATCACTGTTGTGTAATGTTGTGCAGCAAAGACGAGCTATTGGGTGGAGCTTCACATGTGCTGGATCAGTTATTTAATAGTATATTTTTTAGACTAACAAGGGCACTCAGAAATCTAAGCAAGCACTTTTATATCCCACAGCATTAAAAATCGCCGTTCTACCAAATAAAAATGCAACACTGGAAAAAAACAAAATTAGCTTTTTAAGATCTGAGTGACTTTTAGTACCACTTCACAATGACTATCCTTTTCTTTCTCATCAGCATCCAGACAACGCTCTTCATCTCTGTCTCTCCTGTATATTATTTATGCACTTACTAAATGATGTCACCACCTTTTGGAAACAGTTCTGGATCTGCATATTTATCAGAATTTCTATCTGAAATGCCCGAGAGCCTCAGAGACACAGACATTCTGCCTAGTTTTGCAACAAATGAGCATATATGAAGAAGGCATTCCCTATCCCCAAAAGCTAAAAGTTCAGATCAACAGAGAGACTGGAACTAAAAGAGAAAACCAGAAAAAAACTAGGCAATATTAATAGGTGAGGTAGTTGTTGGCTGGCTAGTGTTGATCTATTTAGAGGAATCAAGACAAAGGAAAGCTTGAAGAAGATATGTGAATATAGTGGGTGTTTTTATCAGTAAATGACTATCTACTTTTAAATCAGAACTTCACCCTGGTGGTTATGACTCCCACTTCCACAAGTTATCAGAAACACAATCCCTGCCACTACTATGTTTCCTGTGTAAAGTACATTGCTATTTTACAACTGATATGTGAAAAAGAAAGTGATGAAAATTCAGTGGCACCGTTCCATATTTTTTGTGTCTTGGTCTTTTCCAAAAAAACTTTGTCATTTTTGAATAGCAACAAAGATTCCTTTCAACTTTTTGTTTCTGAAGCAGCTTTTCCAGCTGATGAAAATGTTAGGAGAAGACCATGCATGAGGGCAAGAAAACTTGCATTAACGACACTCTCATTTTTCAGCAGAGAACATACCAAAATAAGACATGCACTGGTAGAATCTGGCATAATACCATACATTAATCACACAAATGTTTTTGGTAACGTTTCCTTCTGACATCCCAGCTGCATTAGAACCAAAAAAATAAATGTTTACAATATAATTTGGAATTTTCTAATCTTCTGCTAATAAAATCATTCTTCATGGGTTCTGATTTTGCACTGTCTGGCAGTAATATACTTTGTGTAGTAATAATACCATCATTCCACTTTTCCAGCTGGATGAATACTAATATAACTGAGAGGTGCCTCACTGAATCAATGAAATGTAGTATAATGTAGCCATTTTTCCTCCGAGCCAAGCCTGGCTCAATTTTCGGTCTTGAAGGAGAGGTATGGTGCTCTGAAATTAATTTTATGGATCCCATTTTAATTTTCCATTCAAGGGTTTTTTACATGGTTTTAGGTTGAATTTGTTTGTGACAGGTTGAGGTCAGATGCAAGCAGTAGTACCAAGTACTACTGGCTTGACTCCTGCTTTGCTCTGCAGTATGATGTCTGCGCATTTTCTAAATGACAATAAAAACTATTTCTGCTTCTATTTCTATTCTCCTACTCAATGCTGTTAGCATCATTCTGTGCTTCTTATTCCACCTTAAATGTTGTTACTGAAAACTGATCCAAGGAGATAGGGCATGTACAGCAGCTGTTCAGGAAACTTCAGACAAAAAAAGTGCAGAAGGACTCTTCCAGTCCTGACCATCCAAGAGAGCAAAAGGCTTGCTGTCATCTACACTGCTTGTCATGAATAGCTGAGAACTGCTGGAAGACAGCATAAGCCAACAAAATCTTGTCTGGTATGGTTTGGTTTGGTTTGGTTCTGCCTCCTGCTGGCATTAAAAAAAAAAAAAAAAAAAAAAAAAAAAGTTGGCATTCTGTGTTTAGGGCTTTTGTGCTATTAGAATGATGCAAATTATTCCTTGTATGAAATGCAGGCATTTCTTGAACTTGTCATGCAGTACTTATTGATTGGTGCTAGGTACCAACTGAAGGCCTGAGGGATTAATATCCCCCCACTTTTTCTCCAGATCATGGTGTAATGTGACCAGAGGTTGAGGTGATCAGGCAAAAAACAACATCTGCAAGATTTGGAGGCTGCACTTCAGAGCAGATCTTAATCATTTTACCAGCCAGGAGTACTGTCTTCCAAATATTCATATCTCTATCATAAATATATAGATTTTCACATTTTCCTAATAAATGAATGAAAAATACCTTTTGGGGAATAAAGTGATATGTTTTTAAGACATTTGTTTACTTTTCTTGTAAGCTCCTGAGATGGCTAACATACTAGTTGTTAATCACACCATCTGTTCAAGCAGTGTTTGACTAAATGAATCAATTCATACTTTTTCTTCTTAAAGCAGTTTTTTACAGAACAATATGTTTGTGTCTATTACCCCATCATTTGGCAAAGTAATATGAGATATTTTAATTTTCCTATTTATTGTGCATGGATTTTCAATCTCCAAATATTTTTTTAAAAATATGCATACAGCACAGAAAAGCTGTGTCTATTGATTTCTGTAGCACTGCAAACAGTGGAAAAATCTGTTCCATTCTGCTGTCAAATTCCAACCATCTGATTATATTTAAATGAGTTATTTCAACATGTTACTTTTGAATGACCGTCGTGCAAGCCATTCCTAGCTCGTACCGAAGATGGCAGTAGTGCACAACCTAGGTTCTGGTGCTTATCCTTGAAGAATTATTTCTCATATTTGTGTTAGGTGTTCCAGGAAGGAGCAAATTATAGAAGGACGATTTTCAAGTGGGAATGGCATCCCTTTGTAGTTGTCTTTGTTTTTAACTGTCTTAATTTACGTAATTGCAATCAGAATTTGTGCTAAATAAGGTAACTGGAGATTAAAAACAGTAGAAAAATCTCCTTGGGCTTTACACTAAAAGTTAAATGGATAATTTCTGAACTTTACGATTGCAAACAGTTTGTTTTTGTGTGTGCCTCTTGGTTTCAGTTTTCACTGTACTGACAAGTCTTGGTCATTTCTGAAGCCTCATCTGAAAGGCTATAACTTTCAAGTGAGTATAGGTCATTTATGACCCATGGAAGCTGTGCACAAATACGCCTGGATGAATCCCTGACTCTTCCTTTACCTTAAAGCACCTTTTTGAAGTTTACCCTAGCATAAATTTGAAGAGAAATTATGGACTGACCACTAGTAAGAATCTGGCAGGTAGTTAGTAATAAAATAAGATAAAATGAATAAAAATGATGATTGAAGCCACAACACTAATACAAAAAAAGAATAATAATAAAAAAAAATTAAGAAAAAAAGTACTTCAGTATGCTATAAAGAGTAATATCAAAGGAAGATAGACTGCATGACTAGCCTTTGCTGCGTAACATATTGACTGGAGGCCTGCGTCCAGAGAGTGGTGATGAATGGAGTTAAATTCAACTGACAACCAGTCACAAATGATGTTTCCCAAGGTTTGGTATTGGGGCCTGTTCTGTTTAATAACTTTATTGATGATCTGGATGAGGAAATTAAGTGTACCCCCAGTAAATTTGCAGATGACTCCAAGCTGGGAGGTATTGTCTGTCTACATGAGAATAGAAAGATCCTACAGAGGGATGTGGACAGGCTGGATCGCTGGGCTGAGGCCAATGGGAAGAAGTTCAACAAGACCAATTGCTGGGTTAAGGCAATGCTACAGGCGTGGGGCAGAGGGGCTGGAAGATTGTGCAAAGAAGAGCTGGAGGTGTTTGCTGACACTCAGCTGAACATGAGTCAACAGTGTGCTCACATAGCCAAGAAGGTCAATGGCATCTGACCTACACGAGAAATAGTGTTGCCAGCAGGAGAAGGGAAATGATCAACCCCCTATACTCAGCTCTGGTGAGGCCAGGCAATTGTGTTCAGTTTTGGGCCCCTTGCTACAAGAAAGACACTGAGAACATGGAGTGTGTCCACAGAAGGGTAATGTAGCTGGCAAGGGCTCAGGAGCACAATTTTATGGGGAGTGGCTGAGGGAACTGGGATTGTTTAGTCTGGAGGAGGCTCACAGGAGATCTTATTGCCCCCTACAATGCCCTGAAAGGAGGTTGTGGCGAGGTGGGGAATCGGTCTCATCTTCTCACTAACTAGTAATAGAATGAGAGGGAATGGCCTCAAGATGTACCAGGGGAGATTCATGCTGGATATTAGCAATAATTTCTTCTCCATAAAAGTGGTTAGGTACTGGAATGGGCTGCCCAGGGAGTTACAAAACCTGGAGATGTTCAAAAAACATGTAGATGTGGTACTAAGAAACATGATATAGTGGACAATATTGGTGGCAGATGGACAATTGGACTAGATATTCTTATTGGTCTTTCTAACCTTCATGATTCTGTGATTCTATGATTCTATGATTCTATGATTCTATGATTCTAATCATTCATTTTTATAATGGACTGAGCATAAGTTTTGATACCACGGTGGTATCGCAGCTAATAACAGTTCCTAAGGGCTATATCTTATTTACAAGAGCGCTTATGAAAAAGTAAGTGCTTTTCCTCACTGCTGTGATATTACTATCCTTTATAAGAGAGGCAACTGTGTCCACAAAGGTAAATGTCTATTAAATCTTTTAAAGAAAAAAAACTTCAGAAATAGTGGCTCATTCAGATTCTGTTTTTCAACCTGAGTCTTATTGTCTAAATTCATATATCGGCAGGTTACTTAACCAGCAAATTATTAAGTTAATGAATAGTGCTGATGAGATCTAGATAGAATCTTTATCATCATCCCTTGGTTTATTACGTTTTTTTTATTCTTTTGTTGTTGTTGTTTTTTTAATAACAGATATAAAAAGTAAAAGAGCAAATGCGCCTGGGAAAAGACTTAACATCTTCAGGCTGTAAATTATAATCAGTGTGGTGTTGTGCCAGTGGAACAACGTTGTCTGGATGGATTGTACATAGAGGAATCTGTAATGTAGGCTTCAAAAACGATGAGCACCTTATGAATTAGGTTCATAGCCTTGACCTGGCACTAAATGTGAACTAGAAGCCATGGAAATGTATGAAAGAATAGATTGTTTTCTAAGGTGTTCTGATAAGGTAATAAGTTGCTGACTTATTTTACAGAAAGTGGAGATTTTGTATTTCTTCTGTTTTAATTACCATCTAATATTAGTCTCCTCAATGTATTGCATAAATCATTGTGAGTTAATTCCTCTGAGAAAAAGGATTATTTCTTGGCATTCTGAAGACAAAAGAAGACATTCTTTCACGCTCCCAGCCCCATTTCAAATCTAAATATTTAGCATTTAACAAACTTGATCCACTGTGTTACTGTGAATCACAAGGTTTATTTGACAATGGAGGGGCCCATACCTTCAGCAAAAGGAAAGCACAGTTTTGTGATTACTTTTATAGTCTCAGTCAGGTGTTGCTTAAGTTTCAGCCAGTATTCCCTCCAGTCCTTGTAGTATTTTTTTAGAATTTATTTCATGTCATTAATTTCCTCTACTGGAGAGACATTGTTCTCACGTTATTGAAGATGAGGATGTTTCATGTCTTCACACCATTCCTAATGGCTCATTTCTAGACAGAGAAAGGCAGGCAGTTGAGGAAGGGAGGAAGGAAGAGAAGCAGGAAAAAGAAAGGATAACCATATGCTTTGTAGGCCTCCAGAGGACAAAGGCAGTGATTGGAGTTGTTATAATGCTACACAGTTCAATTGTGATCTCAAGGTTCAACTGAAGTCAGCACAGAAGGCAATATTGAGATAAAGATTTAGTTTCCAGTTTTACAGCTTTATATATGTCCCACTGGGAAGTCCTTCTCTGAGTCCTGATCCATCTTAAGAAATAAATGTAAGCTACATCAGAGAATTTTAATTTGTCTATGTTATAGTTTAGTTGAATATCAAAACTTTGATTTTTATTTGCTTTTTCAACATTTTCAAAACACTGATTTTTCTCTGTTTAAGGGGGTACAGAAGGTGGCTTTGCAATATGAGGTAAAATTAGTTATTCTGTTGTCACCTCAGATCACTGAGAAATCCAGGTAGAGCTATGGCATCATTGTGAAACTGCTCGTACACAGCTTTACCTGGTTCATTAGAAAGGATATCTTGGGGG
This sequence comes from Perdix hodgsoniae, assembly GCA_035772895.1. Lineage (NCBI taxonomy): Eukaryota > Metazoa > Chordata > Aves > Galliformes > Phasianidae > Perdix > Perdix hodgsoniae. The sequence continues at coordinate 440,074 of JAPSGF010000048.1, read as the reverse complement.
TTTATGTCAACTTCAATAATTGCACCTTCTTTCTATATATATTAGAATTCTTGAAAATCTAGTAAGCAACATTACCGTGTTGAGACTGTAGATGTTATTTAGCAGATAGATCAGGTATGACATTTTAAAAAGAAAAGAATTACATATTTTTCCTGCTAAGGGAACTGTATTCACCCTCTTTATGTTAATAATCTTATAAATTTGACTTCCTTAGCATTCATCTCTTTTGCAATACTCTTTTTTAATGGATAGAGTCCTTCGTTAAGAATTCAGTATGTTCTTGATTTTTTTGATTGACCAGCACTTTTACAATTTTCTAATTTTGAAAGTATAAAATCTTTCATGATACAACCTGATCTCCTTATTGCTTGTATATGCTAAAAGCTGAATTTGTGCAGCTTTATTTGTATGGGGGATCACTGGCACATATATAAATTCCAGAGACTTCTGTGGGATCATTTTTGTAATTGCACTTTTTGTAAGTAGAAAGTAGATAATATGTAATGGTTTTGTATGTAGAAAAGGTAATGCAAGTGGTTGCTCTTGTTGTAAAATCTCTTTTATAGATTTGTAACCGACCTTCTCTAAAACGTAAACTATTTTACAATAATACTGTGTTTTCTTCTCTGAAATTGAAATTTTCTCTGCCATTAAAATAATCTAAAATCTTTTATTTTAATCAATTTGAATCCATGATTTCACTGAAAAATAGTTTGTACTTGGTGATTATTTTAATTCTCTTTGTAAGTAAACACATTAAAATGAATAGTTTGAAAGGGAAAAAAAAGAAACAAGGACTAAACTAAGACCTTTATTATTTAAAGATGTTACAAGATTATTTATGTCAAGTTAGAAAGTAAGATGCTTCTGGTTATTAATAGAGCAATATACCACTTGTATTGAAGAAAATCATCATTGGTGTCTAGAGGTAAAAGTTTTCATTAAATTTATCCTCAATTTTGTGCTATAACTGAGAGAGAAATGGCACGAGAGAAAATGCCACCTGAGTGCTCCTAATGAAAGGCATTCAAACAGAAGAGGCTTCTTCAAATTTTGTGGTTCTACCTGCATTGAAAACTACCATCTATTGATATTACTCTATGCCCAGCTCACTAAAATTCGAGTTCAGAAGCCTGTGTAATCTTATTCTATGTCATTGCAATAGCTTGAGATGTTAGGAAATAAGTTTGCTCTCATGAGTGCCTATTGTTGGAGCAGGAATAGAATGGAAACAAATTGAAATTGATAACTTTCTCCCTGATCTTTTGCTATTTCAAGCTTTAGGAGGTTAAAGACTGTTAGCTATTATTACCTCTCTGATTAGATATGGCTTTCTGTCCTGTATAAAAGATGCAGAACATTTTGCCAGTAATAAGGTTATTGGTAATTTTTACTCTGTATTTTCAGTTAAATAGAGAAGTTGTTGAATCCCCAGACACCAGAAATAGATCTGCAGAAAATACCTTAAATCTCTTTTGGCAAAGAGTTCAAGTACATAACTGCAATGCCACCAAAAAGAGATTGCACTCTCCTATTCATCAGTAGTAGAAACAGATTTAATATACTATCTCCAAAGAGCCATGTGATATCATATCCTATTGATCAGACTACGCACTGTAAAGATCTCCCAAATCCAGTGAGCTTTAAGTTCATGGGCTTATGTTGTTTATCGGCATCATGTGGCTAATTCCTTACATATCTTCTAACTAGTGCTTAGATGTTAAAGTAATGGTTATAGCACATTAGAAGGGAATAAGAAGAAAGAAAAGAAAGAAGATGAGCAAGACAGGACATCAAACTACTTACTTGCTGATCAAAACATTTTACTGATTAGGTCTGCGTAATGTTTGATTCCCTGCTATTGTCAGGTCATACCCACTCCATTCCTCATTGAATCGTGTATTTGTTCATTATTGTTCTTTCTTTGGACTTTTGCTCCCTCAGTTCTTTCCTCTGAGGTGGTGGTGGCACTGCTTTAGTGCCTCAGCGATTTCCACCTTCCAGCATTCTCCTACTCTAAACTAATTCTCTAAGTACTGTGGAAGAGAGAAGCAATCAAAAGCAAATGCCTCCATTTGTAGGAGCCTTCAGCTCCTACAGACACTGTTAATTCCAGAGGCTATCTTCACAGCTATCTGTTGAATTTCTTCAGTGAGCTGTTTATTCCTGTACTAGGTTTGAGTACAAACTTTTTATTTTCCTTCTGCTGCAGAACACTGAAGAATTATATCTTGGATACCCTTTTAAACATTGTAAGAGCATTCCATTTGCAATTTAAATTGATTACATTTCAAAGCAAAGAAGAAAAGGAAATAACAGTGATGGGAAGATGTGTTTAAAAAATAATACAAATGTGTATTATTCAAGGGAAATAATTCTTTTACACAGTAAGAGAACTGTTAAATTGCAAAATAATGTCAGTTACTGCAGCAATAATATTGCAGTTGTGTTTCAATCTCACTTATTTTGCCTACCTTTTTGTCTTCTTATTAATGTAGAAACAAAGACTCTGTGGACTTAGAATTGAAAAAAAGTAAATTACTTTCAGGACACTTAGCAGCAGTTTCTAATTGCTCAGGTGAGCCTTCTACAGTAAATGCAACAATGCACCTGCAGAGCAGGCTTGGTGATAGGGCTAATGGTGCTTCTAGGCTCCTTTGCTCTGAAGAAGAGTGAAAACAAAAATAATGGTGGAGAAGCAGAGGGTAAGGGTGTAAGGGTATTTGGTAAGAGGTGTTGCAGTAAGGAGTTGTTATTTTATAAGCCTGCTAGAAATGCTGTTAGAAGTGCAGGACATGTGCCAGTGGTGTCATTATTTTGACCAGGATGGCAGCAAACCCAGCTTCAACAGACTTAGAGTCAGGTACACGAGTGCGACAAGACACCTGTAGCTACTGCCTTTCTGGTATCAAATGGTCACTTATTGAAAAATTCAATGCCTCGTGTTATTTCCTAAGGCAACACTTTAGCATTCATTCCTTTCCAATAAAACTCTGAATAACCTGCTTTTATGTAGAAAATTGAGTGAAGAGACTTGCACTTTCCCTCATATGAAAGCTTTCACTGTGGGCTTATGTGGTCAGTAGAAAATGAGCACAGAATTCCACTTAGTTATCATTATGTGTCATTTGAGCAATATCCTATGGGTTTCGATTTAGCCAGGCAATATGATAATCTCTTCCCCAAAGGATAACAGAGAAGTGAGGATGTATCTGCTCACAGAGTATGTGAAAATAAATGATAGGTGGAAAACCCCCATATTTTCTAGAGTTAAAAATGCACATATTATTTATTTCTTACTTCAGTTGTATTAATAACTATTTCCAACCACTTTACACTTCAGAATATACAATCTGTGTGAATTTTAAGAGCATATACTTCTGCTTCTGTTCTTTTCAAAGCAAATATTATGGTGAGCCAGTTTTGTATGTATTATTACATCCTCTCAAGGGACTTAAGTAAAAAATGTCTGTGAAACATTACTCTAAATCACCAGTGAATGAGGCCTCTCACAGTACATAAACTTAACTGTGTTCATACGTCTTCTCTGGGTCAGGGCTGAAGAATGCATTTACTTACCAGCACTGCCTTAAAGACATCTTAACAAACAAAAGAATCAAGCACAACAAGAAAAGCATCATTCTTGTGAAGACACTTGACATTCCCTGAAGCATTCACACCCATAAAATCTGTACACACCTGAAAAGCAGACTAAAGTAAAAGCAGCTGAAATATGTTTTCCTAGGAGAAGTTCAAATATTTGCAAATATTAGGCAACTGTTCCACACTCCAAATACAACTGGTTGCATTACACTTGAATATGCAAAGGTCTCTCAGTATCATGGAGGAAACCGAAAACTTGATAAGGTCTGAAACTTTCTGTGTTCACTGAATATGTGTAAATATGCATTCAATTAGTCTGTAGTAATTCTAAAAATGTTGTCTATTCATACTTCAGGATCCTCAGGCTTCGTACAATATGTAATTTACCTCCAGTTGAGAACAACCTCTGTTGTTCATTCAGTATGCAAATCCTACAAGAGGATTCGGTATTAAGAGTATTAGTATATTGCTACAGAATGCTTTTATTTTTGCAGAGCAAACTAATTGAAGAAAGAGAGTTCTGCACCAAAATTACCAAGTCACATGCTGAAAAATTGTAAGGGTATATAAAAAACTGATTTATAATGGAAATACTGGATCTAAAGAAGGTGACTTAAATGGCTGCTTCCCTCAGTCACTTAAAAAGTAACTATGCCTATAAAATTCCATCTGTTATGGAGTGAGATAGAGTGCTCCATACAACAAACTTAACCACTGAAACTTTTTAGACTCTATAGCCATTCTCATCACTGAACTTAAGCTGTGTGTTCTTTTAACGCTCAGAATACATTTTTCTTACCATTAATATCTGTTGTTGCAATACTGGGAGACAGATTAAAGAACTGTAAATCAGGATCTCTTGAGTTCTCCTTTCCATTCTTTATCTCAACTGGCTTCTTTCCATATTGCTAGTTAGCCACCTACATCTTAAGAGATATTTAAGAGATTTGTGCTGCAGATACCTAAGTGATGACAAAAAATTTGGAGGTAGACTGTAAATTACTTTGCAAGCCTTTCATATTAGCTATAGCATTTTAAATGCAAAACACTTATACTGAGCATTAGGAAACTTTTTATTCTGCTTTATATACTGCATGCATTCAAAGAGCTGCCCTGCTTCTCTTGCTAGAAAGCAATGTAAACCACTGATATTTTTACATTACATTTGTGTATGGGGTTGTTCTTTTATGGAATCATTTGTATTCAGGTTATGTCCCCACTTGATTCTTTCCCTTCAACTGCCTACCAAATATCTGTGATGCAGGTAGTGAAGCTTAGAGGAAATTGGCGAGGAAGCATTTATCTAGTGAGAGAAGACTCAGTTATGTTCTAGGTCCTTTAAAATCCTGCTCTCATCTCTACCTGTGGCCAGCAGCTGTACCTGTAGAGCCACATCTGCCTTGTTAGTGGTACACTGGCAAGGGTACATGAAGAGAATTGCTTGAATAACTTTTGAAAAATACCCTTGCAACATTTATACATGCATAATTGCAGAGATGGCAGTGGTTCCATACCTCTTCTTACATAGTTTTGTACATAAAAAGGCATCTCTCCGTACAGTATTTCAGCATTTGCTTTGTGGGCCAACATTTTATTATTGTTATTCTCATAGGTTAGGCTATTATTTAATCTTCATTTAAGTAGAAGAGATCAAGAAAGGTATGATCTCAACATCTATACTCAATAGAAAGGTGAATGAATACTGTTTAAAGTTACATATGAATACAATCACTTACTGGTAAGTTTTCTGCTACCTGTTGTTGTTATACTAGTTTCTGCTAATGTAGATATGAACAATTAATTTCATTGATGGGCAGTACTGAATGCACCAGAAGAAGAAACAGATAGGTTTGGCTACAATCATGTTTTAATTTTTTTATGTTTTTTAAAGATAGGTAAACTGACTGGTCATCACTCCTGAGAAATGCTTTAATGGAAACAAGTGTGTATTAGTCTGATCCTGCAAGAGTTGTTCAGTTATTAGTTAGAAAACAGGCTATCCACTAACATTACTATTTATCATTGAGCTATATACCAGTGCTTTCAGGCACTTAATGCCTGGGGTGGGAACATATTTCAGACTATTTCACTTCAAAAGCAGACCCCATTTACCCACTTGAGCAAGAGGAGGATGTTTATTATTCAATTTCAGCACAGATTCAAGGAGAATTGGCCAAGCATTAGAATGGCCAAGCTGAAGGCATGACAAATTTTCTCAAAAATGCCTGCATTTCCATTGCATGAGCTCTAATGAGGAACTACTGTGTTCACAATTTTTCACCTAAAATTATTTTGCAGGTGTTTGTAATTGTGAATCACCCTCTCTTAAATTTTGCTGGTGAAAGTGAGAAATCTTATTTGGTATATCAAGTATAGTAAGCGGTCAGAATGTTTTGAAAGAGTACTATTTAAAAATTTAAACTAATACTTCTAAGCAGTTGGCTTACACTTCTGAACAATGCACAAGTGTTTTTCTCCTGCTGAGTGAAATAGGCAAGTAAGTTCACTTATTTCAATGTCTCTAATTAACAGAGAGGTGAGTGAGTACTGTTTAAAATGATACATGACTGAATACAGCCAGTTTTTGGTAATTTTTATTCCACGAGCAATGGTTGATGTATCAGCCAATATTTTAATAACTTCCAAAAGAACAAAAAAATGTGAAAGATAAAGAAAGAAACACAGATTTTCTGTTCAAGCACATCACAAGAGATTTTCATTCAAAATATCAAAAAATCAGTAACAGTTATTGATCAAGTTCTGACTTAACTCAGCTCCTGAAATACACTTCTGAATATTTTCCAAGATCTTGAAATAATCTTCTAACATGAGGTGCTTTTGGCATTGGTAAAGGACACAGAAAAATAGTCTACTTTTTTTATTCTTTACAAGGTTGGTTTTTTTTTGCTGGTTAGTTCCTTTCCAGAACTATTCCATAGGCAGAGATAAAAAAGGCCATGCAAAGTGGACACGGATTAGATATCTTAGACCAGTACAATGATTGCTAGTATCTTTTGTGACAAACCACGCAGCTTTGTATTTCTCTTTCTTATACCTTCTGCTTAAAATCACCTAGGAATTCTTGCAATTTGCTTTAATGAAATCACATTTGTGTTTCAGGAAGAATAATGTTGCATCTCTTCAGCTCATTAGGAAGTAAAAACCATACGTTCAATATGATGTGCAAGTAAAACTTCCATTTTAAACTGTGTTGCTACATAATTATCCTGTTTACAGTCTTTCCTACAGCTTTTCTCACAGAAAAATGTAGATTTGGATTCTAACTGGAATGAAAATGCCAGAAAGCTTTGGCAAGAGGAAGGTTGCTGCATACTTAAGGATATTGCATGGAGAAAGAAATGTGTTTGTAATTAGGGAAACGCAGAGCAGTTCTTATTACATCTGAGAAAAGCCAAGTAGAGTAACTTTCTGAAGGATAGACCATGTAAGCTTAAGTGAATAAAAATTTAGCTTACAGTAATGTAATTAAAGGAAATACACAGATTCTCACAAAGTTGCTTTAACTTTTAGTCTTCTATAATCCATTTCTTCTATAATTGATTTGTTCCTGGATTAAAACATGCACACTGTCCTGCAAGTTTCCAAGAGTCTGGACAATTTTCTCTTAAAATCTGTGAGTAATGGTCACAAAATTCACATACAAAAAAATTTAGCTGAAGTTAGTATAATGTATTCATTGAATTAAGTGGGCACTAAATAGACATATTTGACTATACTCTGTTGTGAAAAGTGCTCAAATTCCAGATGATTTTGAGAAAGACTAAAAAATAAAGTGCTGCTCCCTCATCTCAGTAGAACATTTTCATATCTACTTGACCCTTGGAATCCAGGCACTTCTAAAAAGCATCACTTTAAGATTATTTTAAAACACTCAGTTTGACAAGTTAGTGTGGGGCTGTTTAGTCTCATACACTCCTACTTTGACCATAGCCCAGAAGATTATACAAGCTAAGCTGGTGAACTTGGAGAGCTGAAGCAACTCAAATGTAGAACTAACAATGCCACAGAAGAAGTCTACATAAGGATTATAATCTCAAAATGGAAGATCAGGTTGTGCGATGTCGATTGTTTTTTATACATGACCAGGGGGCTAGTCGTGTAGAACTTTATACTGCACAGAAACCTGCATTTGTGATGGATTCAGAAAGTTAAAATTTCCAAGTCAGTTCCTTGCAGTGTTCTCTTCCTCAACATGTGGGTCAGTAAGCAATTGTTACAAATGCTCACAGCAAAATTCTATGTGCTGCAGGTGCTTGTTGTTCTCCTCAGGCCAAACTGTTCATCCCTTTTGCCAGATCAAATGGAAGTTCCCATTTTTATAGTAATCAGAGTACGTGAAAGATTAATTAGGCACATTCAACATATTTTCACTATGAGTACCTGAAACCAGAGGCTGGAAATTATAAAGTTTTTGGGTACCAAAACTTTATAATTTCTAGGAAGAATAGACCTAGAACTCCATAGTGACAATTCAAATCACAGCACTGTAGACCAATATATTGAAAAAAGTTCAGGAAAAAAAGTTTATAGCATTACTGGTGTAGACTACGAGAAACCGTATTGTCATGGCACACAGCACTAACAGATGTGGTGCTGCACTTTAATTTAGTGTGAATAGCCAAGTTTCATCAAAGCGCTATTATTCTCAGACAATGCCTGCGTGGAGAATGTTAAGACTTTTGGTTTTGCAAAATTAATACTCCGGCCTGACTTCTCCCAGTGGCCAGCATCTCTATTGGTTGTCTTACCATTAAGAATTTCATGTCCCTATTCATGAGGATGGTGACCAAAGTCCTAAGAGCCCTCTGTCTGTGACACCTAAGTGTCCCATTTGTTGTCAAATATGCAAATGAACAAAATTTTTCTATTTAGAAATAATGAATGATCTGAAGGAAAAGGGAGATATTTCGGTAAAAAAAACTTATCATGGAGTCAGAGTTCTTTAAAGCTCATGATTAATGGCTCTAGATGGTTAACTCACATTCATAAGAAAAACAACCCCCCGTATCTTTATATAAATGAGGAAGGAACTTTGAAGAGCAAATGGCAACAGAAGAGGGAACAAGGGAACTAGAATAAAATCCTCATCCAAAGTAGAAGTTTGTTTTGTATTTAAGTCAAAAAGATCTTGAAACATCTTTTTCTACGCCCTTCAGAACCATAGCATTTTCAATAGCATACTTAAAAAGATGCACTAATGCTACATATTAAATCCCCAAATTCTGCATGCGCTCTCATGTGAAATTCACCTATGTGATTCATTCTTGCTATGAAGTGAGGACTTACATTTGGCACTAGGTACCAAACCTGCAATTATATTTGCAATGCACAGGAAACTGTCTTCAGATGGTAAATTTATCACAGTGCCCTTAAAGAATGTCATGGTATGTAAGTACGTGATTTCAAGAATAAGCTATTATACCTTACAGATACTTCTTTAGAATATTCTCCTAGGTTTTTGCTCTGGTACCATATATGCTTTTGTTACATTTCAAGTCTGTTCAGTATAGCGTGCTTGCCATTTTCCACCTAAAGAGAGGCATGGATGTGAGAAGAGCCCTTACACTGCTTTTCCAAGTATGATGAACCAGGCAAGATTTGTGGTATGTCAGGATTACTGTAGATTGACCTCTGTGCTGACGGAATCTTTTTTTGTACTCCATATGATCATAACTTATCTTGGTATAGACATCTAGTTTTATATGCTTTATAGATTTTCCTCATTTCACTTTGGTCAGAATTCTTACTATGTGATACAAAGGACAAGTGGTATAGAGTTGTCTTTCAAAAGCTGCGATTGCTTTAAAGAATATACAGTAAGGCATCTGTCTGGAAGCAATTAAAAACTAATATAAACTTTCTGTTTATTTTAATCAATCAAACATTTGCACTTCTTTCTCTTAGTGTTTTTATACTGCTTTAATTTTTTAAATCTTCACTGTCTATAATGGCTTTTGACTTTTCCTTTCTTTTGCTTTCACAGATCAAATCTTCCACAGGTTTTGAGCAGTGTTCTGACATACATTTAAAATTTCTTTACACTACATTCTTCCTATTTGCTTTCTGTCCATGATTCAGGTATAAACATTGTCAGGTCCACTTAGTTACTTACATTGTACTTAAAAATATTTTTGTATGAGTGCAGTTAGAATATTTATTTAGCTTCTTCCCTTTTTCCAGCTCTTCACAAACCAAAGAAATGCTCACAGTTTTCTGAGAACTGAGATGACACCAGTCCAGGTTTAAATCTCAAATGTAAGGAAGATTATCATTTGAACTGAAACCAATATACTCTTTTATGATGAGAAATTTCTGATATCCAAATGCATATTTTGAGAACCACTGACATGACTAAAATGCATTATTTTTCTCCAGAGTGCTCTTCATCACATGTTGTTTCATTTTGCATTTGTTCTTTGTAATATAATAAATGGATACGTGCACAGAATCAAAGTATAGGCAGTTGAAGTATGCTTCTATCAATATTCAGCTAAAGATAAACATACCAGTGTCTTTAATAGACATTTGCCTGAAAAAAAAAAAAGAAATAAAATTCTTCATTTAGTCAATTTATTACAGCCTGTAAAATCTTGGGGTCTAGTTCTTAATCTCTTACTCTCTTGCAAGAATAAGCACTGAAAATTTAAACTGCATCAAACCAAAGGGTGATGCAGAATTGCGTACTTCCCTATTTGTATAGTGCATTGAAAAAATAAGATAGAAGCACTGTCTCTAAATATTTATTTCCAGCAGTCTTTAGGTGCTGATTAAATATTTACATGATTCAATAGCACTTCTGTAAAAGCACAATCTCAGGAATTTGCAAAAGTGCCAGACTGAGTTATATTGTGGTGAATCGTCTCTGAGTTCTGCTGATACGTGAAAAGGCAAGAGAAGTGTGTTCTGAAGCACCACCTCTCAAGTATTAATGTGATTTACTTTCACTAAGAATTTCTTAACTTGGAAATATTCTATAAACAAAAAGAAGTCTGATGTGTGAGCTTTTCACAGTACTTTCTTCTTCCCCTGGATATGTTTATTTGCATTATTTGTATTAATTTCTTTGAAAAGTTCTGTGCTATTTTTGTAATGGGCAGTCTGCTTACCATAAATTACTTCTTTCTTACAAGATTACAGTATGAAATATAGAGCAAGTGAGCCAAATATATTCTAACTCAGAAATTTCAAGAAAAGCTACACTGTTTTACAGTTTTATGACATTCATTATGCCTCCAGAATTGAAAAATCTTTCTAAACTCCTAACCATCTGCTCTGAGTAAAGCGAATGTTTGTGCTGCTACTCCCTATAATCCCCGTTTCCTTTCTCCCACATCTGCTACTGACCAGACCACTTCTTGATTGTTATGGAGTGCTCAGATTGAAAAGATGCAACAACTTTAAAATGAGAAGATGTCATTGTTACTAAAACCTTTTACACAGGCTCTAAATCAGGCTGCAGGAGCCTTCAGGTTTCTTCAGTGATTTTGGGCAGCTAACTGAATCTCTGCACACTTTGATCTCCTACCTATGAAAGGGAATAATATTGCTTGATTATAAAAGAATATAACTGTTGTATGTTTTAATTGAAAACATTTGTTTGTTGTTTAATATGAGGGAATAATATTATCTTTTGAGGCTTTTACACACTGTATATAATGAAAACATTTTAAAAAGTGAAAAAGCTTTCTCAGAATACTGTCTCAAAATGCCTTAAAATGAAATGATATGTGAGTTGCCATTTTTTCTTTTGGAGTGTATAGAACCTTCTGCTGATCAGGTGATTGTAGACAGTACAATCAAGTAGTCAAGTAGTTGAATAAATTTAGTAAAGCTTTCCTGCACTTCTGCTGAACACAAGCCTTTTACCTGTCCTGTATTCTGTAAGTGCTAAACATAGAAGCTCTTCTTACCATAATGTTCTGTAAGAATTTAAAATGTCAGGAGAAAACTTATTAAGGCTTGCCAGTGTATGGAAGCTTCCATTGGTATAATTATATAAATCAGATTTATATGACATCTATAAACATTACACTGTACTGTATCTTGGCAGACACATGTTATTTAAATTGATTCCAAGATTTTGGATTGCTAAGCATTGCATATTGCATGCCCTAAACACACTGGACACAAAAAAGACAAAAACAAAATGTAGTCCCCACCTCCAAATAGACTAATTTGTACTGAACCTCTGCGTGTTTTCCTTTAACATTTTTCAAATTTTCTTAACACTTTAGCAAGTGAAAGGACCTCAAAATTGATTCAGAGGAGAGTTTGGCAACAAACATGCATGTGCAGATGTCCCTTTTTGAAGCAGGTCTTACAGTGCTTCAGTCTAATGAAGGAAAAAGCCACCAATCCTTTAAATTTATTGTTCCTGCTTTTGAGGGAGCTGCTTGTACAGCAGGATAGACATTCAGTAGTTTGTTTAAATATGGTTACAGAATGGGAAAATTACTTGATGCATGAGAGTGAAGGACACAAATGTCCCTTGACTTACAGAGGTTTGACATGTCAGGTTGATAACAAACCTGCTGTTCTGAAACTGCCTGCAAAATTTCCATGTGCAGCTGCATGCAGAACTGGCTCTAATCAAACAGTTCAGGGCTAACTTCTGAAGGATCTAATATCGGTATGATGGGCATGAGATGACACTCGTGTCTCCATTAGTTTCTGATACTGTTGGCACATTTCAAATCGTTTGGGTTTCAGCAAGTCAACTGGCAGAGTGTGGTAGTAATGGTAAATGTCTGCAAAGTGCTTTTGGTGTCAGCTGACCAATGCGTGTGGCACATATGAAAAAGTGGTAGAAATAGGTAATTTCAGGAAACGTTTATAATGGAGTCAAAGTGAGGTGTGCTCATATTTCCTTTCTGCTCCTCAGTGGCCTGTTAGAACACCTGTGTGGGGAACATTCATCTGGCACAGATCACAAGGGCTGCAGGTGCAGCTTTGGAATGCACCGGGGAGGTGGACAGCAGCAGGAGACCAAGAAGATCCTATGGTACAAGTTCAAGCAGGGACTGCATTCTCCCAGTAACACAACATGTAGGTTGTCATGTAGCCTCTGTCTGCAGGGACGGCACACATGGAGGAGCAGATCTGGAGTTTCTATTCCTGTAAAAAATGCCATTCCTGAACTGTCTGCCGAATGTGGAGACTAGAAAGCTCCAAGGATCAAATATTTGTATTTGCAATAATCAAACAAACAAACAAATAATTTAGCTTTTATGATGAGTGGAAGTGTTGATCCAGGCAGTGCCTTAATATCATTGTGCCATATTGCCACATATTACATATTTCCAAGTTGCAGCTTGTATTTTCTCTTTAGACCCATCGCAGTTTATTGTAGCTAATAAAATAAACATCATCAGAACGTATCTGCAGTGATGTGAAATGTGATTGGTTTTATTTCATGTAGTTTACTTGGGTTCCAAAATATCTCCTGTGCCCTCCAACACTGTTTGGATTTTAAGACATTCCTGTCTCAGACATGCTGGAACAAAGAAGGCTGAGAAAGGTTTGGTTTTAGTTTTTAGTTAGTGGCAGATTTTGCATGATTCTTCATGATTGGTAGGACTAAATCCTGTTCATTTGAAATTACACTTTTGTTTTCTGCTTCAATTTGGTATTGTGTAGCAAACTCCAGCTTTCTAAAAACATCTGTGCTTTATGGTCAGTTTTTTGGTTTATTTTTCTTCTTTACTTCAGCACCTGCCAAGAGCTGAGGAATTTTCTAAGCTGTGATTAAATGTGTTGCTTCTCATTATTCTTTTCTTTTTGATGACTGTTTAAAAAAAAACAAAACAAAACAGAAATACCAAACACACAACTTTCCAAAGGAAAAGGATGAATACCAATTTTTCAGGGAAATCCATCTCTTGTGAATGTGCAAATGCAAATCATTCTTCATATTGAAAGCTCTCATGCCACTGTGTAAATGCGCAGAAATTAGTTATACATCCAGGCTCAGGCATGAAGAGGACTGGCTAATTCTGTTCTCAGAAGTCCACAGAATTGTTATTTGGCACTGTGTACAGAGCACATTTACAAATGAAGTCCTTTATCACTGTAGACCTTTTCCTAAACATTTTTAGCTTATGCAATAGCATCTGGTTTAAAACAGGAAACAGACTTATAGCTAAATGACTTTTGCACATAAATATTTAAGACTATATACTGAAATGTGACACCCCAAGTTATCACTTCCCGGTATGCAGCCTCTTATGCTCAGTTTTATTTTGGCAGATATAAAATACCACAGAGACATGATAAATGCAACGTCCTTTTCAGAAAATGAATTAAGTTCTAATATCACTTTGGAATGCTATAGTCATTAAGCAGTATTTCTGTTTTTAAGGAATTGCTGTTGTTTTTTCAGGGCTGGGCTTTTTTTCAAACGGTTACATACTGTCACATTTGACCTAGTTTGCTCCCTCTTCAGTTAGTGGGAGCTTTGCAGTAGACTTCAGCTAATAATTTGTATTAAAGGAATGTGCAATGCTAGGAACGTAAACACTACTTTTTCACGGGATACCTTTATCTTTAGAAATAGATTAAAGAGAAACATCTTATTATTCTGGAATTCTGAACACTACTTTTTCAGTTCTGGTGAGAAAGATTTATAGCATTTAATAAGTGGTCACAAGTTGGTGACTGACAGATGCTTACTACATGAGTGCCTTTGTTTTTAATGCCCTTCCTCTATCTTGCAACCTTATGCCGTGCTTTCCTTTGTGTATAAACACACCTTAAACTTCAGTGTATAAACTGCAGTGCCCACTGTTCTGTGTACTTTCTTGGTGGCCAATCTCTGTTAAACAACTTGGGATGTTTTACTCAATTTTCACCGATCTCAGATGATTTCTGCCAGATTCAGGACTTTGCATTGGGTAGTAGCAGGACATGGTAGAAGCTCATGTAAAAGCATGAAATTCTTCTGGGTGTCAGAACATTCAAACAAGTTTTTCCAGATTTAGGCATGTCGTCTTCTTAATGAAGGCATTTCTAAGCATGAATAATTAAATGGTCAATGAGACCTTCATTTTGCGTTTGTTCAGCATGGGAAGGATTATTGGTATTATTATATCCTGTTAGTAAGACAATGTAAGATGTGTAAAGAGTTGTAGGCCTGCCATTGAATTATTCCCAAGACATAGATGCATCTCATATAAGAAAAGGCTTGGGAAAACTACAGACTGAATGGTTTGCCTGAAAGATAGATAGAAAAGACCAAATGAGAGGAGAGGCAGGGGCAGCATGCAGGTGACTGTGTGCTCAGTGCCTCTGAGTGTTCTGAAGTGAGCGAAGCTCTGCCATCGTGGGGCTCTCAGCTACGAGCTGTTTTGCCCAGAGCTGATGTACTGCTCCAGCTGACCTTGACTGTGTTCCTACCTGCCTCCCACAGCACTGGAAGGGAGAGAAGTTGTAGAAAAAATGCCATTTTCTTTTCCACGTAGCCAGTAGTCTTTATCAGAAAAGAATCAGAGGAAGCACTAGTATAGTCAGAAGGGTGAGCTGTAAGAACCTCCAACATCAGAAAGCTTTACAGCCCTGCTCACTCACATTTTTAGTGTTAGATATCTTAAGCTCATCTTAGGCACCAAAAGTATTTATGAACAGTATTTCCTTTATGCTAATTCCAAAGAATATCACTTATAATATAGCCTAGGGAATGCACTGTCTTACCGTGGTACAACTAAATCCACTGAAAACAGCAGTAGAGGTGGACAGGCAAGCCTACAAAGGAGTGTCTAGGTGTTCTACCAGTCTGATAAAATATTCCATTAGATTTATTCAAAACTACATAAATAATTTACTGTGCATTTCAATTAAAAATGATAGCCCGGCTTACTCTGGATGATGGATGATGCTTTAAGTTTTATGAAGAAGTCCTAAAATGTTTATAATTTCTGAATTTTTCATCATTTCATTTTCATTTTTTCTTATTAAAAGTGAAAGTTAACTGTGTTCAGGTTTTCTTAGCACAGCACAGCTTTAAACCACATTTTGAAAACTAGTAATAATTTTAATGGAATTAATATTTAGAAAATATTGTCAATTATTCTGCTTTTCCTATTCGGGTCAGTCTTGCACTGAAGTCAGAAGTGACTGAGTTTATCTGTGAAAAGAAAATACTTTCACTTTCTGGAAACGTAAATCATTTAGTTGAATATTTTTAAATAACCATTCTTTTTTATTCAGAAGAGGAACGTGCACTTCAGGAAACTGTAGACGAGAAAAAAGTCAGTGTGATGACTAACTGTTTTATACCTTTCCACTAAATTTTAGCAGATCTGAGCTTGAACACTGCCCTTGTTTGCTCCATGCTGGTCAGATGATAAGGATTAATTTGCTGTGACCTATTTGTTATGACCTTACTATGACCTTTAGGCTTTTTTATCCCTTTTCTTGACACTGGCTGTCATCTACCTTGGGCAGCCAAGTATAACTTCAAAGAAGCATTCTGTAGGATGCTTAGTTTTATTGCATAGTCATTCATTCCAGCACATAAAAGATCATTTGCCTATAAAGCTTGTTGCTAAAAACAAGAGTAAAGTAGATCCATTTTAATCTTCCTAGGTTATGCCTCTGGGTGTATGCTCCAAAAGGAATAAAAGAGGAAGCATTTACTCTTTCAACTAAATCAGTCCATTATATAATTTAATTCTTGTAGGAAATTCCAGAGGAACATCCATCTATATGATGTAAAAAATGCCCATGTTACAACTTCGGAGACAGGGCTTCGTACATTTTCTATTGTGTTTAAAGCCCTTTTAATGCTAAGTTGTCACACTTCTGCTGGAATATTTTAACCCATTTATGGGGTTGGCTCATAAATGTAACCCATTTACATGTGACCCGAGGTAACACACTCATACAGTTCATGTCTAACTTAGGCACGAGTATGTATTGAGAATGTTTGGTCTCTGAGAAGCTGCACAACCAAGAAGGATGATTTGGTTGACGGACAAATTTCACTTGTAAATTATAGGAACTTTCCAAAGCAAATTAATCTGCTGGACTTTAAGTTTACTATGTGTGCTTTGTAGTCCAGTTGTTCAATGTGAAAAACACCGGACTTCTAAAATAATTTCTAGACCATTTTCTAGAACATAAAATCACAGAATCATAGAGCAGCTTAGTTTGGAAGGGGCCTTAGTGATCACAGAGTTCCAAGCCCCCCGCTATGGACAACGATGCCACACACATTGTTAGTTACGAAAACATCCTCAGTTTCAAGTGTAATTTTGATGTTTTTTCTTTCAGTGATCATAAGTCTCAGTCCAGTGGTCTGAAAACATACAACAACATTGATAATATAATGTCACATCTCCTATAAAGATTTAAATGACATTAATTTTAAGAACTGAGTGTCAGTCTTTCAGAATGAACGAACTTATCATGTGTGAGTTCATGGCATGACCTCATACAGTGAGAGAATCATTTATTGTCTTTTCTGTGAGACATTTTTGATAATGCTTCAAAGGGATGAAGATAACTACAAGTACCTTATCACAGGAACCATGTGGATTTATGTTTACATTCATATGGCGTCTTCCCTTTGAGATTTTCCAGGAATTTTAGAAAAGTATTTCTGTGGAAGTTTGGAGAAGCTTACCATGCAAAGATCAATGTTCTTTATCTATCAGCAGTGACTTAGTAATTTTTTTTTATTATTTAGAAAGAAGGATTTGAATTAGAGAAGACCTGTACCAGATTATTATCCTGCATTTTGCAAGTGAAAATTGTGGGAGGCTTACCCTTTAGGAAGATCTGAAGTAAATACTTTATAAAAGGGCAAAAGAATAAGATATACAGTAAGAAACTGCTGAGGGATTTTGCTGAAGTGCATAAAAGGATTATGGTTGGCCAAAAAAAAAGGAAAAAATCCTTCTTTGGAAAATATTCTTTGCATAGAACTGAAGAATAAAAATGTATGTTTTTTCATAGTTAGTGGAATGGCATTTGTTGCAGTAAAGGTACACTGGCTTTTCTTTCTTTCCTTTTTCCTCCACTCTTCCTTTTTTTTTTTTTTTTTTGAAAGAGCTTGCAGAAGTTTACGCAAGTTGCCAGAATGAAAGTTGTCTTTTTCTTGGGACTTCCATAGTTCACATCTTTCCTCAAAAGTGCCCTCAAGTGCCCTTTTCTCAACCATAGCTATCTCCTAGAAGTTCTTGGACCATTTTTACTGGTATCAAACACCCATATGGTGCTGCAAATGAAGGCTGGACAGATCATTTTTCCTAGAACCTTAGTGGAATCAAAAATGTGTGGATTCTATTTAGTTTGTGTGTCACTTAAGAACACAACATATTTCTATTTATCTATTATATTTGAAGTAAAAATAAATAAGAGAAAATGTTTAAAAAATGAAATAGATACCTCATTGCCTCACATATGAATCTTTCTCAGTGAGGAGTAAGAAACCTCAAGACTAGCCTCTCATTAATACACGAGATGTTCACAGAATGCTTGCCAGACCCAGGAAGTCAAGTTTAGATGGAAACTTGGCACAAGCTTACTGGCTTGTCCCTTTGAGGGGTGGGAAGGAAAGGAAAAGAAAAAACAGTGAACCCTGTATGGAAGCTTGCATGCATGTACATATGAGTAAGACTTTTAACTTCATTTTCTCATTAAAATAGAGAACAGTGAAACTGTAAAGATTCCATGTGTGTTCTTATAAACTGTGCTTTTCACACATCTTTTGTTAGACACATGGAATGTTAACTGAAAGGGCTTATCTTAAAAATCAGCAGGGTAGCTGGAATGCAATTTTACAAAACCTGGCCATCTTTCAACAAGAGTGGGTGGATTTTCAATGCAGCAAATGTTTGTGTATTAAAAAGTATTTGCCATGGTGACAAAGCTTGGAGAAACATCCCATTAGCCACAGACGGGAAGCCGTTGCAGATTGTTCTGATTATCCATGCCCAAAACTTAGTCTGGCTCTGTTTATACGGCATTTCCCGATTAAAAAAAACAAAATTCAACATACCCCTAAAACCTGAGCAAACTGTTTGCACTTACTTACACATGCCTTGTGCTGTATTTTCTGGCTCAAGTTCAACACATGATTAGATTCTTATTTTCCTGGAACTTAAAACATGTGCTTAAAGCTAAGCATATGCTTAAATGTTCTGCTGCACTGGGACCTAAGAGGATGTCCCTACTTTCCCAGTACAGACAGGACTCCTTGTGAAATAAACCAGAATTTTAGAATAAAAAGGCCTGTAATCTACAACTCAATAGTTAGGTGAGTACAGATCAGTAAGGGTTGGTGGTGAAGGATATTCAAAGTATTGTTGAAGGTAGCCTGAGAGAGCACACAGGCATACTTTACATATGCATACAAATACGTTACCTGCTAAAGTCCGTGGCAGCTTCATTAATCACAGTCCCAAGTCCCTGTTAGTAAGAACTTTTATATCATACCACCATGATTTTGAGATGAAAGCCTAGAGCAAAGTAAGCCATCTAAATGGCAGGACACTACAATTGTCTCACTATTGTTGCAAAACAGTTCTTCTTTTCTTTCAGCTCTTCCACTTCTTTCCCCACTTCTAAGATCAACATTTTGAGATGTTGTTCGTAAGAGTATCACACCTTACCGAAGAGTTAGGAATCTCCCTTTCTAGAAACAAGAATTAATTTCTGCTCCTCTGACTGTCACTTGCACAGTGAAAGATAAATAAATCATCGTCAAATGATACTCTCTGGAAAATGCTCAATTCTAGCTAGAATTAATATGTACAAGTGGAGTGGACAGAGCAGGCTGTAAAAGGCAAGTGGGATCATTGGATGCTAGAGGGAAATAATCACAGGGCAGAACTAACCTGGCATAATGGTCTCAAGCCCTAACATCTCTACTTATTCTTTTGGAGTTGGAAGCCCACTCATTCTTGGTTTTGATGCTCAGAGTTATGCGCCTTTGTGAAGCTACTTCATGTGATTACAGTGTCTTTTAATTATTTGCTGTACTGGGACAGAAGAAGAAATGTGGAGCTACACAAGCTGTAAAAGTAGTAGATATTTTATCATAGAATCATAGAATGGCCTGGGTTGAAAAGGACCTCCAAGGTTATTTTCAACCTCCCTGCAGTGGGCAGGGTTGCCAACCACCAGAGACCAGGCTGCCCGGAGCCACATTCAGCCTGGACTTGAATGCCTTCAGACAGGGGGCATCTATAACCTCCATGGGCAACCTGTTCCAGTGCATCACTACCGTCTGTGTGAAAAACTTCCTCCAAATATCTAACCTAAACCTCCCCTGTCTTAGTTTAAAACCATTTCCCCTTGTCCTATCACTATCGACCCATGTAAACAGTCATTCCCTCTCCTGTTTATACACTGCCTTCAAGTAGTGAAGTTTAAATTACTGTAGTTTAAATTAAACATTCTGGAACAGAAAATATTTGCAGTCCAGACAAGTCAGAGCACAAGAACCCCGATTCAAAGCCCATTTGTGTGGAAGCAAAAATTTTCTAAAACCAGTGGTCTTTGAATACAAACCTAAATATGCTGGGAAAATTTCCTCTAATGTATGCACAAATGAACCAGGAACTGGAATAAACCCTGTTGGGTTCAATTTTAACCAAAACATTATTGGCAGAATGGATTTTGAATGAAACACTATTTCTTTGTGGAAAAAATAAGTTAATTTAAAGTATACTGGATTGATGACTTTACAGGTCATGTATGAATTTATGCATAAATGCCGTATCTCTTAATGTAGACTGCAAAGTGCCCTGTTTATCAGACACTGGCATGTCAGCTGTTGTGGCTGAATTCTGTACCAAAGCTTGTGGGAAATTTACTTTCCCAGTTCAGGATGGAGACTTCTTCCAAGAGAAAGAATGTAAAAGTGTAACAGGAAGTAAGTCACTGTAAAATTTCAAAGTCTTTTAAATATTTAAATAACATTAGCACTGTGCTGAAATACTCATTTCCTAATTGCTTAGCACACAACATCTTGGTCTTGCTAAGGCCTCTAATAAATTGAAAGCAGACTAAAACAAGCTTTCATACAAGAAACATCTGGTTATTTAAGTTTCCTTCTTTTAATACTAATTTTAACAACTCCCAAACGTGGATAGAAATACTACCTTATACTTTTGTTTAAAGTTCATTTCCTGTCCCTGGGATATTCACTGACCTTTTAATGCTGGCCATTTTGCTTTCCACTTTCTTATTCCTATTCTCATTGACTTCATTCCATTCTTGACCTCTCTTCCCCTCAAGAAAATTAAATGCAGTCCAAAACATGTTGGACACCAATTAGTTTTACAGCTCGTCTTACCTCCCCTCCTACTGCATTCTTCAGTTCATTGAGTCCACTCCCCTTTTATACTTTCAGCCCTCACAAAACCTACCCCACCACAAAATAAACACTGTTGGCATGAAATTAAAGCCTTTTTCTGCTGTTTTTCTCCTGCTACCTAGCATCAACAAGAAGTGAACATTAGACACACAAGAAAAAATATGAACTAGCTTCTACCTTTGGCTTTTAACAACAAGCTTTATTTTCTAGTAGTTACAATATGACAGAGGTTTATAGTGCTTTATAACAAAAAAATCTTGACTAAACAAAAGGTGAAATCAATGTTCTTGGATACTCTGATTTACTTGTTTATCTTTTAATTACTGAGGTGTTGGAACAAGAGTGAACATCTTATTTGTTATGATGTCTGTGTCATGAGAAAGCATATTCTCTCTTTAAATGAATACCATAAAATAGAAACATAAAATGTAAACATAGATCATGATTCTACTTATATTTAAAGCTATTATTTAAAACCTAGACATATTTTCTACTGCTGCCTTGGTATGAATCTGCAGTGTCAGTTGTGGTTAACAGTAGGAACTTGCTTAATAAATCTTTTGTTACTGGCCTACCCCCTGACCCAGTGAGAAACTTGCTGAGAGCATACACCATTCAGAACATAGCTGGGAAGATGGGAACCACTTCTCACCTCCTGATTTATGTTCCAAAGTAGAAGATAAGCACATATTTAAGTATCTTTTAGATGTACTCTTAGTGACCATGTGGCTGGCAGACAGAAAAAAATCATGCAATTCGGTTTTACCATACACAATCACAGATCCAAACAACCAAAATTTTACCTTGACTCCAGTAATGAGACTGGACATGATGCATGTGTGTGTGTGAACTATCACCTTTTCATGTTTTTAGTTCTATATTTTATACATTATTCTGGGGATATATTTTCAAATATGTATCATACGTGTTTGTATATGCACATAAATCTTTCTGCTGGAAATGGCAAAGTGGCTTTTTAAAATTCCTTTTCTTAGTGGTACTTGAGAAGAATCCTGCTTAAATCTAGTCTAAGGCATCCTGCTTTTCAGAAGGGAAAAGCTATAAAACTTGCTGTAAAGAACTCCTTGTTAAATGGAAAAATTAATCACATACATTTTAAAGTTTTTATTAACTCATTAATGACTATGTGATATTCAGTTTCTTGAACTGATCTGAAGACTGTGAGGCAAAGTGTGAGTCCCCTATCCTCTTTTAAAGAATCATTATTTCTTAGACTGTAAATAAATCTTATCACCAAGAGCCAGAGTACACAGCTTTTATTGATTTATTTTCTTTTTTAACCATCTTGTTGTGTCTACAGACACATATCTAAGCCATAGTTTATTCTGAAACCTTCAGTATTGTCCACAGTCCAAACTATTTTTTCTCCGCACTTCCAAGAACATTTTACGACTCTTCAAAGTAGATATTGGACCAGTACGTTTCTGTCTGATTTAATCTTTATGACGTAAAAAAAGCAGATTACTAAAGCAGAAGTGCTCTCTGTGTAGTAATGTTTCCACTTAAAGAGGTATTTTACTTTGCTTTCAGCATTGATGCTATTAGTGTCAAACTATAGATTAGAACTCACACAGTTTTGTAAATCTGCCTTGTAACTTCACATGCAAAGCATGAATTTCATGAATGAACCCTGGCTGTGCTTAAGAAAAAAAACCCTAAAATATACTGTTTCCTTTTATCAGTATTTGCCCTAAGAAAGTGATAAGCTTATTTACAAGTGCTATGTATTTCTGATAAAGATTACTCTCTTCATTGTTTCTTATTGTTCAAACCACAGGAGAGAAACTTCTTTGACTTTATTTCTTACACTTTCTCCATATCTTGGTAGATTAAGGTAAAATCTTTTAAAAATTTCCATTAAGATTTAGATATCTGAAATTCAGAAAATGCTTTTTGTAATCATGTGCTACAGGCAGAAATAAAAACTACTAAGAAAAATCTCACTTTCAGCGTAATAAGGCTTAGTCTTCTGCTTTCTTGGAAAACAATGGGGGCCCATTTCTGGTCATGCATTGCATGAGCTCCTGCTCTGTCACTGTGCTGATTTGTCATACCTATGGTTCTGCTCACACGTTGATATTGACACTGGAATCTTCTAACCAGATGCAAGTTATAAAGAAAACTTGAAGTGGTGAGAATTATGCACAGAGAAGCAAGAACATGCCTCAGGTAAGTGGCAATGCTCCACATGGAAATGTGATTTACCTTTGGAACATACAGTTACAACCAAATTAACACTCCTTGTGATCCTAGCAGCACTTCTGCACGTTTGAATATAGAACTAATGTGGCATGAATAACTAGAGGATTATATCCAGCTTTGATTGAAAAAGCTTACAAAGACCTCCTAATGTATAGAATGCTTATGATGACTGGTGATTCTCTCCAGGCGTATTTTCTTGTCAGGATGTTACTCATGCTGCTCCAAACTTTGTACTGTAGCCACTCAGTTTTTTATTTCCTAGGGCAGTGGAGGATGGAATAACTTCTGTAACACAGAACTGCAGCTATCAGAAGAAAATATCAAAATTCAGTTAGGTTGAGAAATAGTCTGTGCTAAATTTCCTGCTGGATCAAAACCCATGACAGGGGGCTCCCATGAAGAAGGCTGAGCTCTGTGCTTGGTTGGTGACTGTATCATATAGCAGGTTCCCTTTCATGGTGGCACAGCTAATCCGCAGCCCCGATAATCCCCTGCTGGTAACTGAGAGCTG
The DNA here is from genome assembly GCA_035772895.1 of Perdix hodgsoniae. Lineage (NCBI taxonomy): Eukaryota > Metazoa > Chordata > Aves > Galliformes > Phasianidae > Perdix > Perdix hodgsoniae. The sequence continues at coordinate 416,399 of JAPSGF010000048.1, read as the reverse complement.
ATTACATTTGGTGACCTTCTGTACTGGCAGTGCTATTTCCTGCATCCAAAAATTTAACTTTCTCACTCTGCTGAAAACTGGGAGCACATAAATATCTCCAATCAGTCACATGAATGGTAAAGATAACTTCTGCTCAAAATGTGAGTACACAGTCCAAGGACAGCAGACAGAATGAACAGTTATGAGCACTCTGGATTCCCTGTACTCACAAAGAAAGAAAAAATATATTTTCAAAAACTGGACTCCCCAAAATGAATGGGATGTAGCATCAAATCAGAAAATCTCACAGATGGCGCAATTGAGACTGTGCCATACATCATTTTGGATTACATTTGTTGGATTAATAAATTTCTTACGATATGAATGTGAAAAGTGTGAAAAAGCATGAAAATTATTTAAATGAATAATTAGAGGCTCAATTTTCCCTGTAATTTTCAAAGAATATTTTAGAGAAAGAAAACTCCTCAGAATGACAATTTTATTAGATACATCTCAATGAAATCACTATAATTCTTCCTCCTATTATAATATATATATAATTATAATAATTATTTTATATATAATAATATTTATTATATATATATAATTAATTATAAATATAATTAACTATATATAATATTTTCCTATTAACTCAGAAAGTGGATAATTAAAAGGGAATGTCCTTGTTGCTGGATTTTGTGCAGGTGTAGCAGTTAGACTGAAACTCTCATCATTCAACTTTGAAAAGTTAGGATGCATTCCAAAAATGAAAATCTAGTCTAAATCTAATAAAATATGGTCATCATATGGGTTACAGTCCAAGATTAGTTGCTTTTTCATATTTATTCTTTAATTTTGCACTAATTGTCTTTATGTCATTTGAATCACTCATCTCTGTAACTGCAGCCTCCATACATTTGTTCCCATATACACATGGGGCAAAATGATGCCATTTAAGCTTCCTTAAGCACTGCCAGTATTGTGGTTGCAATGTAACACTATCTCCATATCCTATAAAATCCTTGTTTTATAGACACCTACCACTTTTTCATGTTCATGCCTCACAGTTCCACAGACAATCTTCCCATCTCACATAGAATCATAGAATGACTTGTGTTGGAAGAGACCTCAAGGATCATGAAGCTCCAGCCCCCCTGCCACAGACAGGACTGCAAACCTCAATATCTAATACTAGACGAGGCTGCCCAGGGCCCCATCCAACCTGGCCTTGAACACCTCCAGGGATGGGGCATCCACAGCCCCTCTGGGTAACCTATTCTAGCACCCCACCACTCTCTTGGTAAAGAAATTCCTCCAACCTAAATCTTGCCTCCTTTAACTTAAAACCATTTCCCCTTGTCCTGCTGTTATCTACCCTAGTAAAGAGTTGGCTCCCCTTCTGCTTGTAGGGTTCCTTTAGGTAACGGAAGGTTGCAATGGGGTCACCCCACAGCCTTCTCTTTTCCAGGCTAAACAAACCCAGCTCCCTCAGCCTGTCCTCATTGGGGAGGTTCTCAGCCCTATGATCATCTTTGTGGCCCTCCCCTGGACCCTCTCTAACAGTTCTGTCTTTCTTGTGTTGGGGGCCCCAGACCTGGACACAGTATTCCAGATGGGGCCTCACAAGGGTAGAATAAAGAGGAACAATTGCCTCCCTCTCCATGCACGCCACCCCTTTTCTGATGAAGCCCAGAATATCATTTGATTACCTAGATACAAGAATACACTGCTGGCTCATGTTAAGTTTTTAATACACAAGGACCCTCAGGTCCTTCTCTGCAGGACTACTCTCAAGGATTTCTCCTCCTAGTCTGTCTACATGTCTGGGATTCCTCCAGCCCAAGTGCAAAACCTTAAGTTATAAGGGAGAAACAGCATAAATTAGTCCTTACGTGATAATGCAATTGAAGAAGCAAGCAGAACAGAGATAATCTTGGTATGCTTTTTCTGAGAACCAGAAGATTCACATAGAGTGTTATACATCTCACCTTGCTTTCTCCCCAACTGAGCTAAGACTATTCTGGCAATATTTTAATTCTTTTAGAACAGTACAAGTCTGTTGAAATCAGTTTAACAGAAATGTTTCACTAAAAATAATTAACTAAAAAAAATACAAGATACATTTGAAGAGTTACTGTGCATGAGATTTTAATGTCAATCCCAAAATGACAGCATGAAAACAAATGAATGGTCATGCCAGAAACAAATGTTTTCAGAATTCATTTCAAAACAAGTCTCATTTTCATAGCTTGCAATTAACTTTAATATATGCCTGACTAACTTGGTGGGTAGGGATTTTGCCTGAAAAGCTACAAAAGCATATTCCCATATTACGGGTTAGCCAAAGGAATTCTAAATCAATGTTAAACCCGAGTTTAGTACATAATACATTAATAAACTTTTTATGAATTTAGGAGCCATATGAAGAAGTATATGGACAACACTTTGATTTGTATCCTTTTTTAATACAGGTAATTCAGCATTGTGGTGCTGGGGAGAAGGATTTAGATTTGTGTTTGCCACTGACTTATCTGATAAGTGTTCAGTCATTCAATCTGTAGGACGTTCACCCTTTAAGTCTCATAAACTGAGGATAGAATTGCTTAAAGCTTTGCTATTCTGAAATGAGGAATATTGTAGGAATACCAAAAGGCTGGTCTCCTTCCCTATATTCACATACAAGTATATTTGATAAATGTATTTGAAAAGTATCATAGGTATTAAATGGTGAAATGTGAAAGTCTTAGAACTCCAAGTAACTTGACTTAACTTGCAACAGTCATTGATAGATAATGAATGAAACATGAAAAATATAGGTATTTCTCTCTTCTCTACATATCCTCCATGACCTTGTTGTTCAGTATCTACACCTACTATTAAAATTACGGTACCAGACAAGCCTGGCTACACTACACTGAACCATATTTACTTTAGTTCTAGCCTTTATTTAATCTAAGTAAAAATCCTAGTTAGAATAAAAAGTAACATACATATACATGTATTTTTAAGATTTTCAGCGTGCAACATCTATAAAAAGTCTTCAAAAACATTAATTTCCTCCTTGCCATATTTTCATTTTGACATAGTTGCACAAATTTGTATGTTTAGCTGTAACTGTGTGAATATATTCCACATATGTTCACTGATATGGAGTGTCTCCTATGCTAAGCATCTGATGAGCATATCTGAAATACTGAAATATTACCCTGAAAGACAATGGCTTTTATGAGAATTAAATTTGGAGGTCAGTTTACAGGAACTTCCAGGCACTGAAGTCCTACACATTCTTTCATACCTGATCCTTTTTAGAATATTTTGTCTGAATTCCTTGCTCAGTGAACCTACAAGGAAACTTATGGAACTATGGAATTAAAAGATGAAACCACAAGTCACATGTACTAAGTCTTTCTTTAAATGACTTATGAAACATAGAGTTTATATGGTAACTGAGTCTGCAGACTCAATTTCTTTTGGAGAATTCTGAGGACTTAATTTTTTTCTGCCTGATTTGACCGCTTTGTTGCTATGCAACTGTTCCCATCTAGACATTACAAAAGAACAAGACAATAGATAAGATTAAAATTAAGAAACTTCTTTTTCTTTTTTTTTTTTTTTTTGGTCACTTCTTAATTAGAGAGAAAATCCTCTTAATTATTAACTCACAGGATAAAAATTGAAAACAGCAGTATATCACAAGGTCACAGTACTCTCACTTATGTAACTACCGTAAGTCTTATTTATTTCAGGGATGCAATATTACACGTGGCTATCTTAAGAGACACAATGAGTTGATATACACATGCATTAATTTTTTTCTCCAACAAGGTGTTTTTTTAAATGTAGGTATTAAATATTGAGAAGACCAAAAGCAATTTTAACCTGTGACCTCTGTGGCTTTAAATCCATGAATTTTTGTCACATTAGGCTGGAAAAAAACAAACATGATGCAAACACTGCAGAAAACAAGTGTTGTACCATGGATGACAAGGAATACAAGCTAGAAGGAGGCTAGTGGTTTGGTACATGCATAAGAACATAGGTGACATTATTCTGCAGAGATGTTTCTATTCATCTTCAGAGTGTAAAGTGCTCCTTTTAAAATTTTTTTTATTATTATTATTATTTTATCTCTGAGGCTGTGAGGCACATGCTATACCCTGCAGGCTTGGACTCCTGTATCTATTTGGTCAGCATGAAATGGAGGAGAAGGGCAGCTAATGACTCCAGCCAGGAGCAGGGGATTCACCTTTTCCTGTCAGTAATATGAAGCTGTGTGTTAGAGAACTCAGATAACGTATTTCACCGGTGAAACAAACAGAAAGGAGTGACAATGAATAGTGTTAGGATCTTGCATCTCTTCTAGTCAGCTATCAACAAGGGTAATGCCTTTTAGAAGATCTAAAGGAGTGACACTATGCAGCCATCTATACTGTTTCCAAAGCTGGTGTCAGTGAAATGCAATAATCAGGTGTCACGGTGAATGGCCGGAGTCTGTCCCAAGCTTGGTTTTGGAGTACCACTTTAGTTTTGGCCTGCTTCCATCAATGCAGCCACAGAAAACCACCAGGTGCCAGAGTGGACACTGTAAATTTTATATTCATGCTTTTGTTTTTACATTTGTACCTAGATGATGATGTGTTTGCACACCTGGTCACCTTACTGAAAAATGAAGCTGGTCAGAGCCCCGCACAAAATGAGTACAGGTTGAGAACACATGCAAGAGATGGAATTGGCCCCCAGAGAAAAACTCAGCAAAAAAATGTGGGAGGAAGTTAGACTGGTGTACATTTTTTCAAACAAGCTCATTACAATATATATTCAAGTTTCCCAATGTTTGGCTAAATTCTTTTTCTATACACTACAAGTATGATGTGTGATTTTTTTAACCATATGTAATTACTTCATCTGGATAGGAATTTAGACTGTGCTAAGTGTAGCAAAATATGTCTGCTTTCTGATTAGAGTTAGTAAAATTTACAGAGAAATAAAGATTTCATACATACATAATGATCTTCCAATGGCACACTCTTGCATGTTACCATGAAAATTTGGAGTGAAGATTAACCACCATAGAATTGTGCATCCAAGCACTGAAGGTTGCAGGACATAACTTTCTTTTTTCTTCTGACTACAAAACCTCATTTCTTGCACACAAAAAATTTTCACCTCAGGCACTTCTGACTTGTTATTACGAGATGTTTAACTGTACACAAGCTGGTTAGCAGTGCAGGTAACTGTAGCTTGTTGAACAGCAGTTTGTATTAACACCTGCCCTGAACAGGAAAATAGCCACATTCCACCTGAACACATTCAGCAACAGAAGCAGAGACTGAAATGAACAACACATTCTGTAGAGGACTAAGCAATGAATAGAAACACTTTTTTTTCTTTCCAAAATATACCAAAAAGTAATTGGAATTTTTACGGGTGTTTATTATTTTAAATCCCTTTCTGAAGCAGAATATTTAGAATTTTTCATTCCTGCAATATTTTCTGCCCAAATACTTTAGTATTAATGAATATTAATGAACTGATCTTGCAGTGAAAGTACAGTTGTTTTTCAGTAATAATCCACGTATAACAAATTACTTAAGAGCAAGACAATTCACTACTAAGAATAGGAGAACTCACTTTCCACTGTAGGAGAAAAAAATGCATATAAAGTGTTCTGTGCCTTATTCCCTAAATTAAGTAGGTGCCTGTGTACAACATTGACAAAGCATTTCTTCTTGTATATTTTATCAACAAAATGTACGTTCAAAATCTGTTAAATTCAAAACTATTCTTTACTATTGTCAGTAGGGATTTGATGTGAAAAATAGGCCGTATAAAATGTTGTAGATTGAAGAAGCTATTAAGTCCATCACAAAAGAAAAGAAAAGTGATTTTCACAAATTTTGAGAGATGCACTGGAAATAAATTTCTTGTAATTCAGTAGGGACAAATGTAAGGTGATGCGAAAGAGTATTCAACTGAAAAAATACAGACTGAGGGAAGAATATTTAGGTAGCTGTTGTTTAGGAAAAGAGTGAGGAGTTTTTTTGGATCACTACCAAATGCTAATCAACAGTGTCATTCTGTTGGGATAAGGACAGGAGCCACGTGGGAATATGGAAACACAATCCTGTCCTGCCAGATGTGAAGCAGTTCTGCTCTGCTCAGCAGAAGCTGAAGGATGTTAGAAGCAGAGAGCATTAGGAAATAACTCAACTGGAATAATGTGTCCAGATGCAGATAAGACACTTGAAGAAATCTAGTGATCAGCCACAGTTTAAGAGATAGGAATCAGATATTTGGGTCCAAGAAACAAAACCAGAAATATCTGGAGTTATCTCACCAGAAAAGAAAAAATAGAAAGCAAAGAGATCTGGTAACCTTCATGTGTAGAAAAGTTGCTATGAGAAGTCAAGAGAGAATTTATTCCCATGTTTGTGAGTGGCAGCACAAGAAAGATTAGATGTGAGGATTAGATTGTTTATTTTAATAATAAAGATAATTTAACGCAGGAATGGACAGCTTGGAGATATTGTGGAATCCCCTTGCTTAGAAACTGGGCAAATATGTATCAGTAATGATGTAAGGAGAATTGTCTCTGTCCCTGGGTAATGCTTGGCTGATCTCTCAGCCTCTTGATCAGCCCTGTAACTCTTTGAGACCAGTTGAGGTTCTGACTATCTGATAAGTATCTGGTGAATATTAACAAACACAGAGATTTGACAGATGTAATCCAACGTACAACTACGAAGAGATATAAAGAGTGTGAGCTTGACCAAAGTCTCCTGACCTTAGAAAGAAGTCAAGGAAGTAGTAATGGGAGGAATGAATTTCCAAATGCACCACTAAAAACAACCATCAGAACAGAACATAGTCTTGAACATTATATGCAATTCAAAATTAATCAAATAAAAAAGACTAATTGGGCACCTTAAGAGAAACTAGCCTCTGAACTTGGAAACCTTTGTAACGTTGTTACTGTATATGCAGTAATTTCTTTGCATTACTTTCTTTTGAGAAGCCAGCCTGTTTTCATTAGTTCTGCAGTGAAATTATTTGCAAAGCAAAACACATAATAATGATATAATCCTCATCATTAATTTTTATTAATTTGTTCTTATAACTATTCAGAAAAAAAAGAAAAAACAAAATCTATCATGAAATGCAGCAGCTGTGCTTTATAGAAAAGTTGATATCCTTCATCAAATAACAATGATGTACTCTGTGTGTTTAGAAAAGCCTTCTGATCTGTTTGCCATTTTCACACAAAGACTGCATCTTTGATTTTGCCAGCATTAGTATTTGGAAGGATAATCAACACAGAAATGTTCAGGTTTGACAAGCGGTGTAAGATTTCCGTAAACAGTTCTTCTCTCAGAGAGATATTGGAACCAGATAATATTAAGGGAAATTATACTGTCTGAAACTCTGATCTTCAAAGAGAATATAAGTATAGATTGAAATCAGGATGGACATTTAGGGATATTAAATGCAAATAATACTTCAACAAAGGCCCAAGGATGCAATTAAATTATGGAAATAACAGACAAGTTCAATAAGTGAAAACATGAAGTACTTTGTGATGGAAGGTTGTATAAACATAAGCTTACTGATACTAAATTAATATTTAGTGTTTGCTGGAATATTTTGTTAAAGTTTCATAGAAAATTCTCATTTGTCTGAAGTAGGAGGCTTTGTAAAAATTTCCAAGGATTTTATGTTTCTTAAAACAGAAAATTATACTAAGCATTTTAATGAATTCTATTTTACCTACTTCAAAATATCATATTTTGAAAGCATCCTGTATTGATTTGCCTCCTGAATACAATATCAAGATTATAACATCAAAATAAGGGATTTAGATTAATTCAAAGGATTTCTCTGCATTTACGTTTGATGGAACATTTACAATATTTACATTTGCTTCTGTTCCACTGTAACACTGAAAGAGATTAGAACTTGTGACAGTCTTCCCAGAGAAAAGTTTAAAGTCTCAGTTGATTGTTTTAGAATATCTTTCTTTAATGGGTCCTCTAATAAAATAAAATAAAATTTAAATACTTATTATAAAATAAAAAACCTGAGTGGTGGAAAAACTATATATATATATTTTTTTTTCCTTAATTCCTAAAGATACAGTGTATTCAACAAGCATGTGTAAGTCATGTAAGTTTACACTGAAAATGTGAAAGTAGTTTTAAATATACACTTTTCACATACCTTAGAAAATCGTTAGGATTCTGCCAGATGGCATTTATATGCCTTATTGTAAAATATATCTGATGACATAGAATTCTCACAGGCAGTTAAAGAATAAGGGCATTTTTTACATTCAGCGCCCACCTCCAAAACTTTGTTAAAGATACAAATTAGATCAAGGACATTATCAGCCTTTACCATATATTTAGAAAATGAGCTCATAGGCTGTAGCCCTTATCACGTGATCCCAGAAAGCATGGCTATAGCTTTAGATTGAAGGATAAAGAGGCCGAGGTCCATTCGCAGAGACAGGGAAATGCAGAGAGTTGGATAAAGGTGAGGGAAAAACTGAAAAGATGCATTTCAGTTTCTAAGTATAATGGAATATAAATGTCAGTTCGTTAGCCTGGACTTTTCTTTTCCCTCCGGTTCAGTGACTCTGCCCTCAAAACACTTCAAAATCCAATTATATTCTGCTTTCCACTACTCCAGATGTACAGTTTGAATGAGGAACACCAGCAAAATTTAAAGCTTCCTTTACTGCTTTGCTAAGGGCTGTGAAGATTGACTTCATGTCTGTATGGCAGCAAAAACACAGAAGCTAACGCTACCAAGAGCATTTTCCTTTTAATCATTTGAAATTAACTGACAGCTTAACAAGAATTAGGCCCGGCAGGTTCTTGTATCTCCTCAAACTACAGAATTCAACAAAACACATTTTTTAATGTTTGCATTGTGAATATTAGCTTTGATTCTTACTTGTGATCTGATAGTTTGTAAGATCTGTTCTACATCTTTCTTCTTGGTGCAGGATGCCTGAACCACTCGGAGCAATCTACCCTTATGTGAGGAACCTCATCTAAACATGTAGCTGATTTCCTAGAAAGTATGTGTGCAGTACATGCATGCTTCATGTTCAATGTGCATGCACAAAACTTTACAATCTTTTGGCCTTCACTCATGGAATACCATATGAGTGATCTTTAACACATGTTAGTTTTACTAGCATATCAGTGCAGCAGTGAGGAATAGTTTGGCTGTTTTGGTTTGGTTTTACCTTAACCCTCTAATGGCTGACTTTCAGAGCTCTGAGCTTTGCTATGATGTTCCTGAAGGATGAGAGTTGGAAATTATGTTATCGTAACACAGCATTTGTCAAGATATATATTGGTGTACACTGGAGTGGATGTTATTTCTGCTTTGATAAGCAAGCACATGAGGCAAGAGGAAGCCAACTGTAATCCCTGTTTTCAGAGTCTTAGCCCTTTTATATTCTGGCTCAGAAATAATATTAGGCCCTTGGTCTTAAAAAAAAAAAAAAAAAAAGATGTTAGCGTTGGTGGCAGATCCAAGTTTAAGGAAACTAACATCACACACGCATTTTGGAAATGAAAACCTAATTAAAATAACAACAGAATTTTAAAATAGTAATCTTGAAATCTCCTATATCTGTGCATTCATAGACACAAAGCTTTTTCTGATAGTCCTGTTCTTTAGATATATATCATATCAACATTTTTTTTCAACATTATATCTATATGTTTATTATTCTCCCCAGCTCAAAATGTTCTGAATGGTGATTTTGTTTAAAATCAATTTACTCTTGGCATTTTTAGGATAATGATATAATAACAGTAAATTGATTTATAGAGAAGGTATTAACAACATTGCTTCAAACCATCTAAAATAATTTATATTTCTAGGTTCTATGAGATTTTCACTGTACTTCATGGTAATTGAAATTTTTACATACCTGAAATGAGAATACTCTTAACAAAGTGCACAGTAAGATCATCGATATATAAGATACCACTCAGATTTATAATGCTGTGTCTTCTGGTCATTTTCCTATCAGTGACAGTTGTTTATAATATGCAGAAAATAAATAAGATTCTAAAAGTTCACCATTGATGTAAATATATAGAAACAAGATCATGTTTCTGCTTATATATATGTTTTTGTATGTTATTATGATTCAAGTCACACTGAACTCTTGACATTAACACTTAACCCTTAACACTAACACTCACAGCACTTAAAATTTCAGTTAAGAGAAGGTGTGCAATGACTCTCTCAATTGTCCCTACCTCCTGTACTTTGGATTGCACTGCAGGGCTGTCTCAAACTGCTAATATATTCCTTCTGAAAGAAACAGAACTGGAAGATGCACAACAAAAACACATCTCCCACATTCCAGCTGCAGTTGTTAAAGGATTGACCTAAAGCTCATTAAAGTCTGGGTGATTCCAAGCAATTTTAGTGGGTTTTGCACCAGACCTAGAAGTTTCAGCACCTGTCATCTGTGTTCTCTGATAGCATTTGATAACCTTAGAAAAACAGAATGGAACCTGTAGGGCAAATTCTCCATATGAATCAAGTCATTTGAATAGAGAATGTTGTCATAACTCTCAACCACACAGACTGTTTCATTTAAAAGGATGTGAATGAAGAATAATGTGTATATCCTCATCTGGGAGGAGCACAGACCTCAGAAAATTCTGAAAGAGTGAGATTACTCCAGAAAGTTCCCAGAAGACTCATTAAGACATGACTGACACTGACTTCAACAACGTACTTCTAATATTTTGCATATAAGTAGACTTGATAAACTCAATATGTGCTTAGGATTTCTCACTGATGTAAATTATCAGCTTCTTGTAATAATGTCATAAGGAAAAGAAAAACAAATGAAAATCTGAATGCCCTTTTCAAAACGTAAGATATTGTGAACAAAATATTTACAGTTTTCAATTGACTTTTCTTTATATATATCCAACAGTTCAAACTGTGAGACAATCAAAGTAATCAACTGTTTTAAACTGTATTGTATTTGACAATGAACTGGATGCCTTGATACTTAAGAAGTGTCTTCAGAGCATATTTTCTAGTAGGTTTCTGTTGCCATGTTTTAGGGCAGTTTCTGCAAAGCAGATTTTTTTTAAAAGAAGAAAAATGTTATCAATGGCTGTGTACCTTGTTTCATCTTATTTATGAAGAGACTAAATAAGATGAAACAAGGCTCTAGATTTTCACCAAGTTAAAATAGACATTAAGTTAAAATCAGAATTTGCATTCTCATCTCTGGTTTACATACAACTCTCCATTTGGTCTCCAAGCAATTAAAAAGACAAGTAAGCAGCAAGCGTAAATAAAGAACTCTACTTCTATTCTTCTGCCAGAAACTCACCAGATACTCTCTCCTCTATCTTTGGAAAGCAGCATTTTCCAAGCAGATCCTTGAAGAGGTCAAAGTTGGCTCTCCTAAAGTCCAGAGTTGCAGTCCTACTTATTGCCTTGTTTTTTTCCATACAGGATCCTGAATTCCTCTAACTTATGGTCAATACATCCCATCCTGCCCCAGACTCCTGGTCCCTAACCAATCCTTCCTTGATTGTAAGAGCAAGGTCCGGCAGCACACCTCTCCTTGTCAAAATACGTTAGGTACTCTAGAATGCTTAACATTAAGTTACTCTTTAAATATTTTCACTAGGAACTTTGACCACAGAGTTCAAAGTCAATAAACAAATTAACTAACTAACTAACAAAAATCTTCCTGAATATTGTTAGTTAACTTAGCAGGTGTGTGATAAAAATAAACCTCATGTGCCTCAGTGTAACAATTCCATCTGAATTTTTCTTCCCAGGAACACAACCTGATCGTAAACTTTGTCTCTGTTTTCCCAGAATTCCTATTTACCCGGTCAGATTCCTAGGCAGTGCTGGAAGCTAGAAGTGCCAGGAATTTCTTTGAAAGTTCCAGCTAGTATCAGAAAATAGGCACACCATAGAAGTCTAACAAGTTGAGTTAAATACATAGTATTTATTTGCTGAAGAATTGCTCATCATTTCATTCAAATTCTTGAAGAGATTCTTTCTGAACTTTCTAGTTTACCCTGATTTGATCAAGGTGGAAGTGTTAATCATTTCTATTTGTTTAAATGCTAAGAGTGAACAGGTAATATGCCAGCTTCTGTGACAACACTGAGAATGTGGGGGCAGAGGCTGCTCCTGAAGTTCAGATATGAACTGTCTGTAGACAGAATGGAGCTCAGTGATAATGCGGTCATATTCAGTTGTTTTTTCAGAATAAGAATAGCTGTTCCAGCCCAGTGCTAAGCTCTGAAGTATCCCCTTATTTCCACAGTGTTTTTTTCTGTATTTTCAAATTGCCCAAGCTTGAGTTTTTCAACTGATTTCTTTCTCTCTCCAATAGCTGGTGGCAGCATCATGCGGCAAAGCATTGTTTACAATGCCTCTTCTTTTCCTTTTTTCCATACTTTCCTGGATTACAGAATTCCCAATCCCACCAATTGTACTTCTGCTACAATATAATATTCAGGAAGTAACAAATATCAGGACTTGAATATTTTGTCTCAAATTTCCAGTGTATTTCATAGTTATTCATATTATCATGAAGTAGGAAGTAATTCAGTTTAATATGCTTTATCATTTAGGCCAGAAACCTGTTTTCATTTTAAACGGTGGAATTTTAACTGCTTTTAGTAAGATAAGGTTCAAGACCTAAATGGTGTAAGGGCTTGAAATTGTGGTTTCTTCTGAATTTGGTGTGTGTGCCTGTTCTTTCCAGTAGGGCATATACTACTCTTTCCTCTGTTGCTGTTGGCACATCTTGGAAGTAAAAAAGTGGGAGCCAATAACTTATTTTCATCCAAATAATCCGTTACACCTCCTTAGTAAGATTCTTTTCTTATTTCTAAGAAAATATTATGATTAACAAAATGCTAAAGAATGCAGCAGAATGTGAGGATATGGTGGAAAATATTTTCCTTTGGAGGAATTGTAATATATTCCAAAGTCTCATTGATTGATACAAATTAAATTTAAATAGCTATAACTAAATCTCTTGCTCTTCGTGTACAATATTCATGATGAGTTAATTGTTTCTAAAATATTTCCATTGAAAACTTTACCATATTAACATATTTCATGTATATTTTAATGATAAGATTTCAGTAATGCTTGAACGACATAAACATTTAAATCCCTTTCAGAAAATGGGATTAGAGCATACAGCAAAAGCTCAATCATATAATCATATAATCATAGAATGATCTAGTCCAACTGTCTTCTCATTACCACTGCTACCACAAGCACTAATCCATATCTCGTAGCTCCTCATCCAGACACCTCTTGAACACTGCCAGGGATGGCGACTCCACCACCTCCCTTGGCAGGCAATTCCAGTGCCTACCATTCTCCGAGAGAAAAAGTTTTTCCTCATGTCTAACCTAAACTTCCTCTGGTACAACTTGCAGCCATTTTCTCAAATCCTGTTTGTTGCCGGGGAGAAAAGCCAAACCTCTCCTCACCACAACCTCCCTTCAGAAAGTTGTAGAGTGCAATGAAGTCTTCCCTGAGCCTCCTCTTCTCCAGACTAAACAATCCCAGCTCCCTCAGCTGCTCCTCATAAGACTTGTGCTCCAGACCCGTCACCAGTTTCATTGCCCTTCTCTGGACACGCTCCAGGGCCTCAATGTCTTTCTTGCAGTGAGGGGCCCAAAACTGAACACAATACTCGAGGTGCAGCCTCACCAGTGCTGAGTACTGAGGGATGATCACCTCCCTGCTCCTGCTGGCCACACTATTTCTAATGCAGGCCAGCTGCAAGATGCTGGTATTTGCTGCTTAAGTACCAGCATCTTGCAAAAAACATGGCTGAACATTCAGCCTACTGAAGTAAGGCTCCTAACTTCGCCCAGCTTCCTTAGCTGGCCAATTTCTGCAAGCTCCCTTCTTAATTAAGGGTGAGAAAAAAATTTCTTCCAGTGCTGATCCATGGCAAAAGCCCAATTTAACGGCTTGAATTGCCCAGAGGAAGAACCTGTTTCTCTTCACTGACTACGAAGAGGCCAAACTGGCTAAGCTAAGTGCATCGGGTTTGGTTCAAAACACTCTTATGCTTCCTAAGGGCTCATCTTTCTGGGAATGGAGCTACAGTCGTACAACCACCTAAAGTGCTTTTGTAAGCTTTTCCTTAGGCTGGCTAAGCAATTTAAATAGAAACCTTCCATGCTGGAATTTTTAATTATTCTCAGATTACCTGCAAACAAATAACTGCTTAAAAATACGTAGAATTATTTGCATGTTGACCATAACAAATGTTATTCAATTAATTAACCATTGTTTTCTGAGATTCAACAAGTTTTCTTTAGCAAGTAGTGTTACAGTTAAGACTTAAGCTGAATGAATGTTTCTGTTCCCTGATGAATTGGGTAGTATCTAGAAGTTATTTTCACTGTGATCCTAAACGATTTTTTTCTTGACAAAAATATGGTGATTTTTTATTATACAGACCTGTGTTAATAACCTAGAATTTATCCTCTGAAAATGAATTTCATTCAAATGTTCATGAGAAATGAACACAGCGACATGAAGAATCATAGAATCCTAGAATAGATGGTTAGCACAAGTCATAAAGCATTATTCTTGATGTAATTTGTGAAAAAAACCAATCCCCTCATTTTCCCCCTTATGTAAGAAATAGTGATTCTTACTGATTTGTCTGTTCATTACACATTCATTTTCCTGTAAATGTATGTTTTGAGTCTGGCAGCACCAGTGAGATACTGCAGTGTGAGATTCTGCTCATGCAGCAGCCCAAATCCCGTTCTGGTGACTGAATGCATATTTCTGAGTTCAGATGCAGAAGTACAAATTCCTTGAAGAAATGTAATCATTATGATTTTCACTTCAGCATCGAAGTGATGTACATGGAAGCAATACAGCTGTTAAAGCTTCCAAATCAACATGTTCTTTTGCTTCCTTTTAACCCATTTTTACCCAACACATCTTGCTTTGTATCTCCCTCAAGCAAATTTTCTGAGGAAAAATCATCTGTCATAATCTACTTGTAAAAAACATCTGCCTAAACTGCTTTCTACCTTGACCTTTAATTAGTATACCCTGTCAGCTTGAGAACGGGTGCTTTTTAACCAGGACTGCAGCTTCATCGGAGGATTTTGACATCTATTTCAGAACTATTGTGTTTATCTAGCAGCACTATTAGATACGTCTATTTTATGGGCCTTTTTCTTTTTTTTTTTACTGTATGTTATTGCTGATGTCACTTGTAAGGCAAATTTTGCCATTAGAGGCCAGTAGGAATTCTAGAAAGGATTTTTATGGGATGAATACCCTGAAAATGTCTCCTTCTTACTATTGTCCCCACTTTTGAAACAAAACAAGTGAAGTTTAGTGATCCTGCTTACTTTTCATATTTTTATAGTTTCTTGCTATAAAATTCTACTTAGTGCTTCTTCACTTTTATAGTGTGACGATTAGTGTAAAGGAGAGTTTGTTTATCTTCTGCAGCTGTGGTTTGATCCCTTCCTTTGAAAATGAGAGAGGAAAGGTATGATGCGAAGAGGAGAGAAGAAAAAATCAAAATAGAAGATAAAAATTGTCTCAGAATCCCTTTTGGTGTCTCCAGTGGTGCAGGAGTGGCTGTGAAGCAGAACACAGCATGCTGGCACCTCAGATGTCATGCCAAAAATTACACTGAGTTACAACATTGCTGACTGAAAACACATCTGCTTTGTTTCAAATATGTACTGTACTTTGCTAAACACTCCTTCCTCCTCTCTAGCTCCATCTGATGGAAGTACTTCAGTACAAGAATCCTCAGCTGTGGCTGTACTACGATTTATGTTTATCCCTTTTTCATGTTTTCTAAAAATGATAAGCCAGATCACATGTAGTATTCAAAATATGTGTACCCTCATGTGCTGAAGTGTAAATAATAGGGAAATGCTGTAACAGAGTAATTGCCATCACAGGCAAATAACCAAAGCTTCATTAGTTCTCCTTTTCAAGCAATAATTTAAAATTGTAAGTAGTAAATGTGGAAACCTGTGCTGCAAAAAAAACCCCACAGCTATATTGTGTCAATGATTTTGTCTCATTCTCATAAAGTTGCTGAACACTGTAGTAGAGTATCTGTTATGTTACATACATGTTTTGCCAAATATTTTGTTGTAGCATTTAAGAAGAGAAAGGGACCCTCTGGAAAGGAGAATAAAATATAATTTAAAAGAAAAGAAAATGAGAACAGTGGCCTGGCTACTGGATCCTCTTTCTCTGCTTTGTCTAGGCCTAGGATTTGGAGACTTTCTTTGTTTCAAAATTGTTTCTTTTCCTCAGAGTTTATTACTTCTTCTTCTTCTCTTTTTTGCTCTCCCTGTCATGGAGCTATTATATCTTGCATTAGTTTAAAAAAAAAAAAAAAAAGAAAGCAAACCAAAACCCACATTTCATGCTGGTTATATCTTATAAATGATTCAAAACCTGCACAAAGAATGCTCCTTTGTTTGTTCCAGAATATTCTGATCCCTCTGGCATGGTGGCCCAAGGTACCACCGCAGCACATCTTTTGTCCAACAGCAAAAAATGCCAGTTTTGTGATCTGCTAGATTCAGAAGAGGTCAGTGCAATTTCTTGCAATACATCCTTTTCACACAGAGCTTGGATCTCTCATATTTAACACGTTTCCTAAATGAATGTCAGCAGGCATTTAGCTGGTGTTTATGAAAGTCGCGACCAGCTGCTTTATTGTCAGTGGACATATGCAGGTTTTCTATGAAGGCCCAAATGTACCAGATGTTTTCCATCATTGAACACTCTCAAAGTGCTGCTATTATGCCTGAAAGAACCCCACACATCAAGCAGTAATTGTGCCCTGATTTCTGTTCTAATGCACATTGCAGCATGAAATAAGTTGCATTCCATCTTGTTGACATAGTGTGCTTCAGCTGCTGGTGTGGCAAGTTATTTCTTCACTGAAGCTGAACTAAGAAATGTCTGGCTTTCTTAGACAGATTATCCTATTACTGTTTTCTTGCCAGTTCCTCACAATGACACTTGTATGGCACCATGAGAAAGTAAATATCCAGAGCACTGAAAGTGCATCAACCAAACAAATCACAAGTACATTCCAAAACATTATTTGGGACAAAGTTCTGAGGTAATCATCTGTGAAGTAGCAAACAGAGGGTTAACTTGATTTGATTTCCTTTCACTTCCAAAATATTAGAAGAAACGAACTTCCATAGTTCAGTTAAATTTCTTAGACTGTGATAAAACAAATGTCTACTGACATCTTTGTCTGAGATAACCCCTTTCTCAAGACCTTACCTATCTATATTTCCCAGCTCAACTTGGGATAGCTAACTTGCTTTTGTCTTTCAGAAGTAATCACATCTCTTGGCTAGTTTGGCTCACTTTCTTTTTCTGTCTTTGGACCAAGATGCCATGTTACTTTTTACACAGTATTTTAGATTCAAAAAGGAGAGGAACACAGTAATTTTTTTCAGTTTAACAACTGTAGCCTAAGAATCTAGGTACTCTCCTAGAAGATTCAATCTACAATTTGAGTTTCTTCAGGCTAAAGAAGCAGTGAGGTCTCTACTTTCTGGGGAAATCCCTAGCTTTTCTCTATGCTACTCTGTAAAAAGCCTCTCCTTTCCCCTTCTGCTTTTTGAATAAGTGGGTGGTTTTGCATAAAGTGAAACATATCCTGTGTTTCATGTGTCTGAAACACTGTTAGACTAGGCCATTCAGGAACTTGGATAGACAACTTAGGAACATGCATGCTTTATGAGTCTCAGAAAGATCAGATGAGACAGTTATCAAAACAATTGTTTCAGCCAAATTGTAGCCAAGAATTAGTAATATGTAATAACAGAACTTTTAAAACTGATGGAAAACACAGTGCTCTATCATATTCTTATTGTTAAGCTGTATTTTTATTTTTTATGGGCTGGTCACTTATAATTTATTGGAAGAGAGAAGAATTTGAGACAACCATTGGCCCTTTCTTGATTCATTTACTCCTACTGCACTATCACAGTGCTATTGAAGATACTGATAAAGTGAAGGTAAATAATCTTTACAGTTGTAGGTCACTTGCTGTGTGTACATCTTGTATACAGGTTCATATAGTTGTGTTTTGAGGAGTACCTCCAAGCTGTGAGTCAGAATGTTTTGCCCAGTAAACAACACACACTCCAAGTCATTGTTCCACAGAGCGTGTAAGAGAGCTGGAGAATCGTTCAGACACTAAGAGGAAATTTATAGTTTTGAAGTTTCTCCTCTTGATGATGGGTAGAACTGAAATTTTACTGTGGTTATTATAAGAAACTGTGCATAACAATTGCTTTTCATTTTATTTTGACTGTGAGGACTGGAGCAGAGGCTCACAGAACTAGAAGATAGCTGATACCTTCATTGAGGTAATTATATAATGTCCCCTGAGACTGCAAACTTTACTGGTACCTGAAGAAATTGCTTCCATTTTCTGTTTGCAGTTACAATCTTCTACTGCTGCTGATGAAAGAGTAAGAAAGATTTAAAGGGAGATGGATCTCCCTTCTGCAGTTATTACTGCCATCCTGGCAAATGCAGGGCCAGAAAATCCACCTCTGCACAGATCTTTCAATTTTCAGTAAGGATAGCAATAGGCCGTGGTCCAGTAAAGCCACTTCCCAGCAGCACAGGATTTTTTTCCTTTAAAAAGAAGGAAAGCAGAAGTTGCTTATGTGGTGGAGAATGGGGACTATGAGGCTTAGTGAGGTGGAGGGGGGATTTCATAATCCAGGGCATATGAATGGGGGAAACCAGAGGGGATGCCACTTCAGGATATGGTGGGAAAGTGTAAGAATCCCTTGCAGGGGCCTTAAGCTTATTTAATGCATTTCAACCCATCTGCTGTGCAATCTCCCCAAACCTTATCTCTCCCCAATAGTATCTTCCTTCTCTTGTCATATCCCCTCCCAGCGCACACACCTCAGATTCCACCACCTGCTTCCATGTCTTCTCTTAAAAGCTGCAAATGTCTGATGCTATTGAATCCAACTGGTGCAGAAGTCCCAGTCTGAGCAGTCTATACACATAGATTAGATTTCTGGATCAACGCTGAAAGCTGAAACCATAGCCAAATATTTCCTGCTTTACTTGAGACCCCACAGTACATGGCTATGTCATGGAACAGCACATTAACTTTGCAGTGCTCCAAATCATGTTTCTCTTTAAAAATTACTTTTTTTCTTGTGAAATATTGCTTGTAAATGATACTAGCTTTTGAATGATGGTTTGTGGTAGAGAATGACTGGTGATAATCCTGCTTGATTTTATATTCTTCATGTTACTTTGAGAAAAGTGTAAGAGAAATTCTACACTTTCCATTGCCACTACTTCTCAGCCAATATTTCTGTGTTGATGAACTTGGAATGATCACTGCAATCCAGAAATGGCCTAATCCACTTTACAACAAATGCACCGCTTACACTGATATTTAGACAGCTTTTATGAATTTGTATAAAATAAAAATAGCTTGCCTTTATATACAGAAGTTTAAAATTATGTTTAAATCTTCCTCCATGTGATTTATTTTGTTCTAGAAAGTTGTTCTAGAAAATGGAAAATATGTCAAAACAATATCTCTTTTCTGCTTGATCTACTGCAACCATTAAAGAAACAACTTTGCTTATTAAGTTACTTGGGCCATGAGAGCCCAGAATTACTTTTCCTTAGAATTTCATTTTTCCTTCTGAGGCTGAGGGTGAAGCATAGGCTTTCTAGACAGAGGAAGAAAAGGGCATGGAACAGTGAAAGAGTGGCTCATGCTCTGCAGCACTCTTCTCATTTTAGCATTATGCCTTGTTTGTAATACGCCCTGAGGCAGTCAGGAATTAACTATGGAGACAGTGGTCAGTGCAGGCAAGCACTCTGTAGTCTTTCTCATCCCATACAGCCAAATTTCTGCAGTCATTTAGTGAAGTCATTTAAAACATCAAAGGAAAGGCTGATTAGAGAAATGGAGAAGATGGAAATAAAAGAGAAGCAAGCCATTGTCATTTGCACTTTTGGAGCCTTTTCTCTTAAATATCCTTATAGGAACATTTTCAGCTAAGTATGGTTGCTCCATGAGATTGCCCTTATAACAGAAGGAAGTCAGTAGCCAGCTGGCTCATCAAAAAAACTAGTGATGAAGTTCAAGCTTTTTCCAGATATCCATCAATGAAGATATATTTGTATTTTTTTTTCAGCTGTCTGTAATCATCTCACACTTCACAAACAACTGGTATTTGTTTGTCAATTGCAAAGTATCAACCTTGCTTTCCTTCTGTATTTAAAAATTCTGCGCAAATTCTAATGCCAGTCGTGATGGTTTTACTGCTATTTGTTTTGTTACATTATCTGGTGTTTGAACACCACCAGACTAGGCATTTAATCAAACAGACTGTCTCTGTAATGATCTGAGAACTGATGAAATACTGTCTGAAGACCATGTTACTTCATCTTCTGAGAATAGAGTTCAGATTTTATTATTTTATTTTTTATAAATGAAGCACTACTATGTAATAGTAGTATAATATGTAATATTAGTACTAATATTATAAGTTAACTAATATTATAAGTTAGTGTGATATCAGTTCTGCCACAGTTTTGAAATTACATTTATTTATAAGTTAAGTAAATTTTCTGGCTTAATATTTTATTTCACAAAAATGAATACAATTGGAGGAAAACCAAGGTATTTCAGACCACTAAACTGCAAACTCCTTTAAATTTTAGAAAATATACATGAAGTACAGTAGGTTTTTTACCTGTGTCAAATTGGTATTATAAAACAGTGTTAATAAACATAGTGAAAACTAACTAATCAAACACAGACCAGTTTATTGAGGATGAATCAGATGAAGACTCCTTACAATTTTAGTTCTGCAACTTTAATTCCACTAAGAGATTTTGCCTATATTATCATTCTAGTAATTTAACTGAAGGAAAGTTTTAAAAGTCCATTCTGTGTTTTTAAAACATTCTTTTATGTAGTTATGTCATGAAAGTTAACTATCAAGGGGGCCCACGGTTCTTTACAACTCTTCTGGCAGAACTAAATCTGAGGGCCTCTTGAGCACTGTAAGGACAAGTTCAGTGTTTTATATTCATAAGCCCAACCTTATGAATGCAGTTGTATTACCAATAAAAAGCTAACTTCCGTGACCTTTTCCCACCTCAGAGAAGGTGAAAAGGAAATACTCCCAAGGTTGGAGTAGAGGGCAATAGCTATGGGGATTTCTTCTTGAAGCTCCCAGTGTGGTCTCTAAACAAACCTAAAGCCACTCTAGCTCCAGAGTAACAGTAAACACTGTTTTGATCCAAACTTCAGGATTAGTTCAGTTATACTCTCAAAGAAAGTATTTTATTCACTCTGCCATAGCACGTAGTAATCCTTGCTTTGTTTATGGAGTCTAAAACTCTGTGGGTCTGAACTCTGGTAAAGTCAAACTTAAAAATGTGCTTGAGTTAAGATCAAATCAGGATCACTATCCTTTCACAAATGTTCGTCTTTAAATAGATTCAGATTCCTGTGGCTAGATTCCCCAGACTAAATGAGCTGCCCTTGGCAAAGGACAGCAAAATGGAAGAGGAAGTGAAAGCTTTAAAGCATTTGTGGTTCCCCTCTCCCAGCTGGCTGAGAGTCAATCCGACTGCAGCTCGGTGTGCTTAGATGCCCCTGGCCCCCAGAAGCATCTGGTGCAGGCAAGAAGGCAAGAGCAGATTGCTACATGGCATGGGCCTGAGGAAGGAGTGGCAACCCTAGGCTGAGGTATGCTTCTGCAAGGGAAGGGGACATTAAGAATCTTTTTGTGTGCAGAATAGATTCATAGTACCACTGAGACAACAATCTTAGTGTAAACTGGACACAGTTTTAACGTCATGCTTATGAAGAAATCTGGAGGGACAGAAGTTCAACAGGAGGATTTGGGAAGGAGCGGGTCAGATGTGAGAGACAGTGGGAGAGAATGCTGGACACTGATGGAGACTGATGTTATTGGTACAAGAAGGTCATGTAGTTAACAATAACTTATGTTGCTTATAACTTAATGTGCAGAGAACTATGGCTCGCGTTTGACAAATGAGTGCTGACTATAATGTACTTCATTTGGAATGCCTCAGTTCCTAAGAGCATCTAAGAGAACAGATGTTTAAATGTGCTGAGTACAATGACTCTGTAAATTAATGAAACCTTTCATCTTGTGAACTGATAAACAGCAAGGCCTCAGGGCTTGAAGTTTGAAATCGAGGAATATCACATCTAAAGCTCTCATCCTCATTGCACATCAGTGTCTCTATTTAACAAAATAAATCACTAACTGAATAAAATCAAGTACTTAAACACATTTTTCACATACCTTCAATTGTATTTAACACTACTGAAGATATATTTTGAAAACAACAAAAATACATATGTATGTGGTAACAGCAGCATGTAGTTGTTTTAACCTTCTTTATCTGCTCTGCTGACATAAATTTTGGAGTCTGTTGTGTATAAACTAGAATCAACATAGAGCAGTGTTTAATGTACAAACCTGGGGGCAGAATATTACAACAAATCCTAAAATCCTTTTATCTGAAGAGAGTGAAAGGAATTAAACAACACAGCCTAGTGCTTAAACCCATTGGTTTAGGGAAAGTTAAACAAGCCATACAAATACTCAAGACCTATTTAGATGCCTACCTGTGTGACCTATTGTAGGGTACATGCCTTAGCGGGGGGCTTAGACCTGATGGGCTCTTGAATCTCGTCCAACCCCTGCAGTTCTGTGATTCTGTGAAATGTTTTTCAGTAGAAATTAGTATAAAAATTAAGATATAAATTTCTCACTGTTTTGGAACATATATTATCTAAGAATGAAAAAGAAACAAACATACAAAAAGCAATAATAAAGAAAGAACATGTCGAAGCCACAATCATTCCTCTACAGTTATCAGGCAGAATATAGACACGGAATAACAATATCAAAGCAAATAATGTGACTTCAGTCAGATTCATAATCCCCCTCTCCCACACTCCCCCCCGTTTTTTTTCCTTTAAACATGATTTATTTCTGGGTTTAACTTTCCAAGAACTTACAGAAGTTTTGAACCATGAATTGAAAACACTGAAGAGTCCATAACTAAGCAAATGTTTTGTGGCTGATATCAATTTTCCTGGTTAAAGCCAAAAGTACTATGATTTGTAACTCATAAGTTAAATTCTTCGCTATTTTTAATACATTTCTTATTTATTAACCAAATTTTCTTCAGCAATAAGCAGGGGATTTTAAAAATGGAACCCTGAGTAGATTAAGCTAGAAATGAAATCTAATTTCTCTCTAAAGAAATCTTTCAAAATGCTTTCAGAAATTCAGGGTATCAAGTTGCTCCTTTTAGCCCTCCAGTGAAGAACGTTAATCAAATGCTACAGGTGGGCTGTTCACAGTGTTTTCCTCCCTCCAGCTGGAGGTTTGTTTGTACCATACAGACCTTTGTGCAATATTCTGTTGGGATACCAAGTGTGGATTTATGTGGATTTGGGCCTTTAGTGAGTAGGAGATTAGGAAAATTCTTCCTTACTCTCTTACAGTTTTATCAGACACTCTCTCCTTCTATCAGAACAGAAATGTCTCCTACTCAAAAGCTTGCCCACAAATCAAAGAGCATATGAATTTCTTTTACATATTTCTGTTGTATGTTATTTTTCCACTGATATCTGCCATTTTTTTCCTCTTTGGTAATTATGTATAACAGCTCATATGCTTCTACCTCGTGGTATCAGTTTATTCCAATTCAATTCATTGACAATCAACAAGATGCACAGCATTTACATGAATCTTCTTCCTCCTGGTAGCAGAAACAAGTGGTCATGGAGAGGAAACTACAGGCTTTGGACCACTGCCCAAAGCAAATCACATACTGTAGATAAAGAGTTCACAGAATGACTCTTAACTCCATAGTTCTCAGTGTCAGCTGATATACCTTTGAAACTGCACACAGTAATGAAATGTCTTTTGAATAACTGCTCAGTTATTTCCCAGGTATAATTAGCTCCATTAGCACTCTGTAAACTCTTATATTTTTAAATCCCCTATCAGGGAAAGGAACCACAACTTTCTCTGTTCTCCTTTAATATAAAGTCAACTATAGCCATTTTATCAAATGAAACTTTTAAAATAAGCTTGTCAGCTGTTTATGCCGACATTGACTCTAAAATTAGTTTTCATAGTTGAATCACACGTCTCAAAAGAAATTGGAAGTGATGGAAACACTCCTACAAAAACAGTAGAGTTCGCAAGACTAATTTGACTATGTAATACAAAATTCATTTTCTCAGTGCTCAAAACCCCTCCAGTGGAGCTTAAGTTCCACTAGCATAAATCAGCACTGCTCCATTGGTTTCTGCAGAGCTACACTGGCTTACTCTCAGTCACCTTCAAATGCTAAAAAGAATTTAGATATTTTGCAAGTGCATTTTGTGCCCTTCAGGAGTTTTGTTGTAAGCAGATGGACACTTCACTATTAGTGCTTCATTCTTTGGTTACTGATGAAATTCACAAAAATACCAGTGTGATTGGATAAAAAGTTAGAATCCTATCCCTAATTATTACTTACAGAATCACAAAATTATAAATATTGTGTTTTATAGAGGTGCACCATACCTGGCCTACAGTATTCCCCCCTTTATCTAGATACTAAATTTATTTCTTAGATAAAGAAAAATCATTAACATCATTCATTGAGAAAGGAAAGACATCACATTTATTTTATGCTTTACATCTTTGATGCAAACCTGGGAGACTCATTAGCAGAAATTAATTCACAAATTGTAGAAAAATTTCTTGTCATTTCAGCCAGATTAGTGAGGAGTCTAACATCAAAACAGGACTCTGAATGTGAATTTTTCCCAGGGCTCTGTAACTCTTCACATGTAAGGGGGTCTCCTACACACTCTAGTCCATAATGCAGCTTCTAGTGATTTCCACTGTTATGCAAGACTTTTAGCATAAACATATACATTTTACTCCATTAAGCTTATTTTTTTTTAATCTGAAAGACCATCTCAAATTTTATTTGTGGTTTATATTAAATAAAGTTAGATGTTTATTGTCTTGAATGAATTACTGAGTCCTTTATTTGCTGAATTAAGCATAAGAAACAAAGCATGTTCCTCATGCATTAGACCTAAAAGTCCTGAAAGTACTTAACAGCATCGTTGTCTACGTAGTTTACACAATCATGTGTGCGATGTACTGAGTATGTGGAATGAAGCATGTAAAATTATAGTGGAAAGTAGGGAATTTTGTGTCTTGGATGTTTTTATGTAATATATCTTTAGACAGTTGTCAGTGGAGGCGTTGCATTGCACTATTATGTTCCTGCAAACAGCAAGTTAAAACCTCAGATGTTGTGTCATATTTCTCTGTTTTTGTCCTTAAAAAAGGTAGTAGGATCTGTATTTCTCCTCCTTCGTTACTTTAATGATGTGAAGCAGGCATCTATTCCTCTTTCTGACTTTGTGATGAGTTGTCAGAATCACATATATGAGGTCCTTAGTGAGGCCATGCAAAAATGTACACATGCTTTGAAAGCTTGGCTCAAGCTATTTTGTTTTTGTATCTTTGCCAAAGAATGCTAACTATTTTCAAAAGCTATTTACAAGTCAGAGGAAATTCCCACCAGATTAGTAGAGATTTAAGGAAAGTTAAAACCTGGTCCGAGCCATTCCACAGCACAGAATCTTTTAAATCTGCACATAAAGTTCTTGCATCTATAAAAAGAATTCTTTTTGATAAGGAAAGGTACTTGAAATGAATGGATTGAAGCTGCATAATATGATGGTGCTAGATCTTTGTCATATGTTGTTGTCACAGTCCCTGTGGTTGGTAATGTAAACAAAGTGCTGTAGGTCTGTTTTGATGAAAGACTGACCAGACAGCCATCCTGATGCTGGGTAGTGAGTGGGTAGCCATGTAAAGATTCTGATATCATTTTACTATGACCTGAGTCATGAAACAAACCGGCTAAATAAGCAGAGTAAATCTGACCTACCTTCACTCCTACATAGTGTTACATAGTGTAATTTGATTAATCTGACTGTAATTCTCTGCTATTTCTTCCACTATAGTAAAGAATTAAGGTCTCCATGACACATAAAACAAGTTGTAAAAACAAACTGGATAACAAAATAGTTACAAAACTATTTTTGTAACTTACCGAGTGCTTGAAGCTGTAATAATTTAAAGGAAGATACAGGACTTGTCCCCGTAGGACCAGTTATACTGCAGATGTTGAGTGTGTCGTGAATGTATGACATACAAGAAAGAAAGAGTAATTCCAAAGATCAGTAAAATTTGCTTAATAAATTTTTACTTTAGCCAACAAAAAAAAATTACTTCTTTCTTGTACCTTCCTTACATCTTACCTTTTAACCATGGTAGGATGCACAAGAATAATAGACAGAAGCATATTTATATGCACATGTATACTTATATATACGTACATACATATACACACACGTACATTTTTGTATATGTATATATATGTGCATTTATTGGGTAAGAGCAAACCACAGGTTTTGACCAAAAAGTCAACTACATGAAAAAAAGATTTCTCGAGAGATCTAAGGAGCCTAAGAGCATAGGCTACTCAGATATTGAAACTGTCTTCTCAAACATCTTGATAATGTCCCTTCATGGTTATTCTCCTCACTCTAGAATATCTAGAAGTCAACTTAGACTCCAGAGCATAGAATCATAGAATTATAGAATTGCTCAGGTTGGAAAAGACCTTCAAGATCATCAAGTCCAACTCCATTCAAACCATACTACCCTAACTCCAACAACCACTAAATCATGTCCCTGAACACCACATCCAAATGCATTTTAAACACACTGAGGGATGGCAACTCAACAAGCTCCTTGGGGAGCCTATTCCAGTGTTTAACAACCCTTTCTGTAAAGAAGTTTTTCCTGATATCCAACCTAAACCTCCCCTGGCACAATTTGAGGCCATTTCCCCTCATCCTACCACCTGTCACCAGTGAGAAGAGACAAGCCCTACTCTTGCTGTAGCCACCTTTCAGCTTTTTTAAGAGAACAATAACGTTTCCCCTAAGCCTCCTCTTCACCATACTAAATGGCCCTAGTTCCTTTAGTTGCTCCTCATAGGGCATATTCTCCAAGCCCTTCACAAGCCTTGCCCTTCTTTGGACTGGTTCCAGCACCTCAATGTCCTTTCTGTACTGAGATGCCCAAAAGTGAACACAGTACTCGAGGCGAGGCCTCACCAGTGCCGAGTACAGGGGCAGGATTACTTCCCTATTCCTTCTCACCACACCATTCCTGATGCAAGTCAGGATGCTGCTGGCCTTCTTGGTCACCTGGGCACACTGCTGGTTCATTGATATTTAATCCCTTTTTACTTTGGAGCTACTTCAGTTCTGTGTGTAAACAGTACAGTGACACATCCTCTCTTTTTTCATTCTTTGGTTAAATATTAATGAATCACACAAAATGTTCAAAAGTTATGATAATTATGACAACTGGATATACATGTTCAAATGAGTTATTCATCTCTTTCTTATTTTATCTTCTTGTTTTTATCTAACCATTCAATTGCGATCATTTGTAAATGGCAAAGGGCTTCCCCTGATTTCAAAAGATTTTTAAATAATATTTTTATTTAATTGGGATTCTGTGATTGAATCAGCCTTGAAATATACTGAATTCCATACCAATGCAAATTCAATATTCAGATGAATTATTAAGTTATGGAAGTCTATTTATAGCATAAAAGAGAGCACTAGAGAAAGTTCTCTTTCAGCAGAGCATAACATTATTAAAAAGTTGATTAACACAATGTCTTTTATATTTACACATCATGTAATTTACATGCAACAATATTTTGGGGGATATAAAAAGGCTATCCAATTTACTTAAAATTCAGCAAAGAGAATCATAATGTAAAACTATTGCTTTAATTTCTTGAGCGGTTCTAAAATGTAAATAGCAGAATACAATCCTTCAAATCTAACATGCAAAATACCTTACATTTAAAGCAGGCACTTTAATGGAAGTCTCATAGCTCATATTTTCTATAAGGTTTTAGGCCGAATTCTGATTTGCAATTGTACTTATGCCAGCATAGGTTACTCGGTTGTAAGTTGGGCACAAGGCCTTCAGGCTGCTTTCTTTCTTCTGGACTAATGAAAAACCTTAGCAGCTCAGATAGAACCCATGCTGCATACCATCCTCTGGAAAACAGATTTGTATTACTTTGATACCTAAAACTCTGAAGAAGGCTGCTCTTTGCCAGTTGCAACC
>JAPSGF010000048.1:354980-388055 GCA_035772895.1 Perdix hodgsoniae | reverse complement strand
GATCAGGACATGCTATGGAAACTTCTCAATCTGGAAGGAAGAGCTGACACAAGTGATGGGTGAGTGGCAACACTCTAAAAAGATTGTGTCAGCATGCTGTCTGCATTCATCTGGGAAGATATTCTAGTACATGTTTTGCGTATCCACATCCATCTTTTGTGTTATCTACATAAATATATCTGTAATAATATAATTCTGTTACTGACGTTTACATTAGTGTAATCTTCATGGATTCTTGTTAGTTTTTTTCACATCCTATTTTATCTTACCTGATTTTTTGGTAAAGCTGAGTTGAAGTCATGCATTTTGCATGTTGCCAGCGAGGCTCACTGTCTGTTGCTTCTGTCCTCACAGAGATCCTTCTACAACTTTAACACTGGGAATGACTCTTCTTGCACTGTTCTCAAAAAAGGGTCATTTCCAGATTCAAAGACATACATTCTGTACTGTCAATGCCTTTATGACACTATAAGTAGAAAAAGTTGAGGTAAAAGTGTCTTTCATTTAGCCAAAGCTGGCATGTATCAATCACTGCCAACAGATGAGCAATTGTTAGCATGGTGTCAATATGTATTTTAAAAGAATTCATTTCTGGATTCTTATACCAGGATTGTAGCTTACCTGTAGTTGCTCTTTTTTCTCTGCTTGTTACTGAAATGAAAAATATCTTGACCTAGAGTTTTATCTGATTTTTTTTTCTCAAAATAATAAGAACACTACAGAAAATGGTATGTCAGACTTCCCATTATAAACCAGAGTTGCTCAAGCAAGAGAGGATTTTATTTGTAAAGTTCAATCATATATTTTTATCAAATACAAACGATAATAATGAAACGTTCCTATAAATGTCAGCACTTCATCATTCTTACCCTCAAACCCAAAATCCTTTAAAGAAAAAATAAAATGAAGCACACAAAGACAAATGTTGAGCTTAGCCAGACGTGAATTTGCAGTCAGTATTTTACCATTTGAACAGAACAGTAGAAAAAATATTATAAGGTTTTTTTTTATTATTTATTTCAACTATATAAAATATTTATGTAGGAGAATTTCTGTAGAACACAAAGGTGAGCGTTCATCAAAACCTTGCTGCCTGTTTTCCTCAGTTCAGTACTATGGTAAGTAAAACTATGACTCATATACCAAGAGCTTTATATATATTTAGTTATGTGGGTGGATCCTCACATTGATGTTGATTTGTGACAGGCAGCTGTCTGTCTAACCTGTGTAGTAACCACTGATAAACTCCAAAAACAATATCCCTTACTTTCATTCCCATATATCATCTATGGACCCATATATCATCTATGACAGTACAGAGATCTTCTTTCGAGTACAATAGAAAATTTACCCAAAAAAGCCTTCTAGTAACAAAGAAGTACAGCTTAAGGCTGAGAAGACTGATCACTGGCATATTTTTCCCACAGGCAAAGTTCATTTATCCAACCTGCCACTTCTCCCCATTCAGACTTTTCAAAGATCTAAATTATTTAAAATCTGTATCATGTTATTTAGCAGGGAGAAATTCAACAGGGAGACACAAACAGTATCTAACATGGCACAGGACATTGAAGTTCCAATGGATTTAGAAGAAGACTCTGTAGGTCCTTACAAATTGGAAGAGAATTCCAAGAGCATAAAATCATAAATAGCAAACATGAATCACAGAATCACAGAACTGTAGGGGTTGGAAGGGACCTCCAGAGATCATCAAGTCCAACCCCTGCCGAAGCAGGTTCCCTACACCAGGTGAAATTGCTTGTCTATAGTCAGTATTTTTAAAAATGTGAATGAAAAACAGGTTTGGTATCATCGTGGCAGTCTGAATGCAAACTGAGATATAACTAAGTCAATAATGTTTTCAGATACTGTTTACATTGTAGGAAAATATTAATTGCTTTAGCCTGGGTGAATCTTTACCAGCTGAAAAGACAGTTCATGTAAATTAAACAGTATATTTTTAAACTCAGGTCAAACTGGGTCAGGCAATACTCAGTATTGCTTTTATTAAGCTACGTGTTTTTTCCTTGCATTATTTACATAATGTGCTACTAAATGTATTCTTCTCAGACCTTTTTTTCCTTCAATCCATTCTTTCTATCGATTACCTCCATTTTAAGAAAATATCTGCTACTCATGCAAATCTCTTTTCCTCTTCCCTACCACATATTTCCTTTTCTGTTTGCCTGCATCTTGGATTTCATCCTTTCTTCTCCCACTTATTTTTTTGAATCTTCTCCTTCTTTCAAAGTCTTTTTGCTCACCTTTCCCATCTGTCTATCAGTGCTATGAACTCCTGCAACTCAGAAGGCATTCAAGGGATACTGGGACTTGTACTTCCAATGAGCTGCTTTTTCTTCCCATCCTACCCCACTTAGCCTTTTATTTAGTGTGAGAGGGTGGTACTTACTCATTAAATCACAGGAGAGGAGAAAGTGGGGAATGGCTGGCAGGGCGCAGACAGAAAGCTGTTGTCAGTTCTTGGCAGCCTGCTGAATATATACATGCAGTTAAGTGTAACCCATATGAAGGCACATTTCCAATAAAAGCAACAAAACACAAAGTAAAACAAAGAACCCCTCACCCCCCCCCCAAACCAAACAGACCATCCCAAAATCCCAAGGTAATGAGCAGTGTTCTTGGGCTCCAGTTCTAGGTTGTTGTTCACTGACATAACTTCACTTTCAGTAGTGAAAATCAGGTTAATACCAGCTTGATCTGGCTTGAAGTTTGTTTTATGGAGGCTTCACCAACTGTCTCCTTTATTGCATGCACAGAGTGTGGTGTGCATAGCTCTCTTGATAACCCTCAACAGTTGCTCCACAGATGGGTTCTGACTGTGTAGGAGGGCCGACCAAAAGAGAGTGCTTCTCAGAAGGGCAACAAGCCTGCACAGAACTCTGCTTCCAGTTAGCTAACTAGCTAGCTACCAACCAGCTAGTTTAGAAGCAGCTCAATTATTTCTGCTTGACAATGTGGAGTTCACCACCAGGGAAGAACCAAGCATGCCCTTGTTTCCATTGGGTGGATATACAGTCACAGCAGCCCAAGCCTTTACATTCGTGGTCTAGAGAATAGAGTATAGAGGGTCGGCTGCAAGTTCTCCAGCACTGACAGTATTAATGTTATGTCTCAGAGTGAACAGCCTCCTTTTGTTACTCACACACTGATTTGCAAAGTGCATTTCTTGCCTTTAAATGCATGGACAGCCCTCATCTGTTTTAAAACCTCAAGTTGTTTGATGCTCTTAAATAACCAAAGCCGGGGATTTTCAGTTGTTGTTACTTGTTTTGGCAGTAAGTTTCTTTTAACAGTAAATTCACTCAGACCTTAGAAAGTCCTAACAGTGACTACTATGGCACTCCTAAACCAAACTGCAAGTGTGCATTCCTTCTAATACAAGCAGTCACTCAAGGCACTGTTTACTGAAGGGCACAAGTCATGTTAGTTTAATTTTAATTTTTTTTTTTTGACATCCGATCTTTGCAAGTTATTTAAACCGGAGAAAGAAAAAAAAGTATTTCCCAAATCCTTATTTTTTGTACAGGCAACAAAAACAATTGTTGAATGAACCATTTTTCTTTTTGCAGGTGAGAACTGTCCTTGGAAGTATTTTAATGAAATGAAACAAACAAACAAATGAACAAACAAAAACAAAGAAGGAAACAAAAGTGGCTGGAGAACCAGCAGGGCCCACTTCTAATGCATTCCTGATCCATAGATTTGTGACCTCCAGGGCTGATTATTGTAATTTATTTTACCTGACTATGTTGCCAGGTGCTTGGGGAAAAAAGCCTTCAGCTAGAAAAAAATGTAATAGCTTGTTTCCCCTGTGAAACAGATCGGAATGAAGGAGTCCTCTCAATTCTGCCTGTGCGGGCTTCTTGTGCATAAATACCAGTTGTATGTCTCTGCCCTCACACTGAAAGATACATCTGAGAAATCTCCTCTCCAGCCATAACCACCAGTTCTGAGAGCAGCTCTATTTCTTGCGATAGTTTAATTATAGACTGGTGATACAGGAAGGTTTGTGAATGTTGAAGACAGCTGCAGTACAACACGGTCTTTCTTATTTTTTAGTATATTATTCTGAGTCCTTAGAAATGCTTTTGCATGTAATTCTTTTTCTTTTCTTTTTTTTTTTTTAATTTTTTAAACTACCTCGACAACATACACTCTGGAAAAAAAGAAATGAAAAAATAAAAACAACAAGGAAGCTATAGGTAGTAATACTGAATCTTGAGCTGTAAGCAAAGATGTCAGTGAGAGAGTTTGCTGCTGGTGTCAGTTGCTGCTGACTGCAGTCAAGTGGTGTTTGCTGTCTGTGTAGTTCCTTCTCACGAGAGAGGTGTTCTGGGAACACCACGGTAACAGAGCTGATATCCTGCATGTGGCAGTTTAAGTTGAAATTTATTCTTGTGGTTTCATGAGTTTGTAACAATTGACATTGTGCATCAGGCACATGTAATCTGGAGCTGATTTATCAATTTTAATATGTTTGTATGTTACAGGTACAGATTGTCAATTTAGTCTGAGGTGGATTTATTTCATTTCTCATAAGCTAATAATGAGTTCTATATTAGCTACTGTATTTTATTAGAATGTGAGACGTCTTTTAAGGATCAAGGCCAAAACCACAATCATTATTTCTTCTTATCAACATTCAGCTTTCACATGCAATTACAGCTTATGCATATTTTATAACAAGCATTTGGAGCACATGCTGATTATGTAGTACTTGCCCAATGCATTGTAATATCCAAGAATGCTTATGGCAATACATGGTGGTGTGAGGTCTTTCAGTGAGAAGGAACCATCTTCATTTTAATCACTTACATAAACCAGCATTTTTTGCTTGGTGACCTTGATATATCTTGTTTGTTTCAATTACTAAAGATGAAAAGTGAGGCAAAATATTTCTGCCTGCATGTCTTATCTGTATGTTGATGCTGCATCACTATGTGAAAACAGAAATGCTGCAGCAGAAGCGCAGCCACGTGGAAAGGGACATGCAGTCTCTCCACGGTCCAAACATATCGCCTGCATCTGCTAATGACTTCTTCCAAATATTTGTGTGAACCATGCAAAAAAACACAGAAAGGACATTTTTATCTTTACCTGCAGTAGTAAACTGGCAGACAGCTTTTGATATGGAGTATGAATGCTTGTGTGTCTTGAAGCAATATCAACCTGTCTAATTTATCCCATTGAATCCCCATTTTTGTCATGGATATAAGCCACATTTTCTTTAGCAGTGCTCAAAATGCCCCTGATATACTATGAAAACTATATCTACAAGATGAGCCGTGCGATGCATAGCATCAAAGCAAAATGAGATCACATGGCACCAGCTTCTTTGCCACCTTTCAGTCCTGATCCATCTCTTACAATGAGGTTTGAGGGCTGCACAGCATGGAATAAACTGCTCCAGCTTTGCCTCAGTCCTGGGTTATTCAGCGTTAGGGAATCTACAGCTGCCCCTTTAAGACTTTCTTCCATCTTCTTCATGCTGTCTCAGCAGTGTTCAGCAGAAAGCACTGGAGCCAAGGGCTTGGATCAGAATGTGCAATCATGTTTTGAATTCTACTACGCTTTTGGCTGAGATAGTAAGTCACGGCTGTGGGTTCCACAGCTTGATCCTAGGCTTCATTGTCAGAGTTGTCATGAAGATCAGTAATTTAATGAGATTCCAGCCAAGCCCAGGAAGTGCTTTAAAAGCGTTGTTGATTTTTAGGAAACTTTCCTTTAGGAGATGCAAGTTTTTCAAGAGAAATTTTTCAGAGCTTTCATTTATCTTTGTCCAAATTCAGTTTAACATTCTGCTTTCTTCTTATAACACTCTAGCTTAATATTAATAAGATGCTTTCAAAATGGAGTAACTCTGAACACAAGTGAAGATTATCTGAGCAAAATAACATTTTGCCTGGGATTTTTTGTTGTTTGTTTGTTTTGGTTCTGCTTTCAGAGGCAAAGGCAAAACCCTGTTTGCTTGGAGAATGATGGCAAAGCTTTCAGGAACCTTAACATAAGTTTATCAAGAATAAATTCATGTGACAGAGCTGTATGTGAGTGACAAAAATGTTAGAGACAGGTAAATGAAACTGTTCAGCTGTACACCTATGAAATGCCACAGAATTCAATTTTTTGACATATGGCTTTCAAATTCAACTATTTTACAGAAGTGTATGGCAATGTATTTCTGCTCATCATGTGTTCTGTGGGAGTTTTCCTACGCAGTATTTTAGAACTTCTAATGTGCACAGCCTCCTGTGAAAATTCTTCTTTTAAGACTGAAGTTTACCTCCCTATCAAGAAAAGACAGAACTGCAGCAGACAAAATCCTCTGAATTCTTGTTCGAGCCAGAGAAATCTCAGAGTACATGGGCAACAGCTTCAAAATGTAACAGTAAAATCCGTCTTGTCTGTTTGATAGCAATTCACTGTCTCTCATCTTTTAAGGACATGACTTGAAGGAAATCAGTAATAAATTCCAAATCATAGTTTTGGCTTGAAACTAGAAATTTTTACTTCTTTCACACTGCCAGATTACTTTATATCTTTAGATTTGAGAGAGCTGTGGCATTAGGGAAACTTGCATTTTGTGGGTTTTCTTGACATTGTTTCTGAAAGGTAGCATTTCTATATCCTCAATATATTGGTGTTCTGAAAAACAATTGATCTCACAATTTAATCAACTTCCCTGTGAACACAAGCCCCTGGAATTCTGATGTATTGTTTGCAGGGTTATGTGAATGCAGTCCCAGCATTCTGATTTCAACATGACAGCATACAGTTCTGGTGTGGCACACATTACCAACCTGCTTCAGAAATAACTTTTCCCATCTAAAATCTTCACTGTGAAAAAGAATGTAAGTATGTATTAATTCATTGTCAAAGGAGCAGACTCAGAATCTGTCTAAATGAAGGCATAACTTACAGTCTCTTGTGAATAACTGAATAAGTTGGTTCAATGCTAGGTCACAGTGGAACATAGATTGCAAGAGGAATACATAAATGCTCTGAAGGGAGCAAAGAGACTTTATTCTGGAATGGTGAACATCGTTGCCAGAGTAACATAAACCTTGTGTGTTTTCACAAGGAAATGAGTCACTTGTTTCTGTTGGCCGGAACTCTGTTTTCTTTTAATTTCATATTTTAGCTGCCTAATATAGTTTGAAAGAACCCTTGGATTGCAGTCTTTGAGCTAAGAAACCTCGTTAATTAAAGCAAAGCAGAAGGATAGCATAGTAGTTACACAGAATCAAATAAAATTGACAGTAAATATGACATTATCACATGTTACACAGAGGAAAGTATGAAACCTTTGCTGTGCAATTCTGTATTTATGTAGTTCTGAGAAGAAGATTCATCTTCACATTTCTCATGTGTATGTCTGTGTGCACACATACATCTGTGGCTTGTGCTCTTCATGAAACTAATTTGGGAGTTCCCTCCTTGCAAGTACAATACTCATGGTTAAGTTAAGGACACACATCCTAGCTGCCATCAATGAATGGACTATATTAATGCTGAAGATGATGGACCAGATCCATACAAACAGTAAGGCAGTATTTTGCTTCTTCAGGTCAGCATCTCAGAACCACTGAGTTTCCTCCATCTGTCCGGTGCTTATGCTGCAGCAAGAAATCCTGCAGCATGCCACCCTTCCTTGGTGAGGCGTCCTCACGAGACTTAAGATCAGCACAGCTCATTCCTAAACCACTTTCTATTTTCTCTTCTTACAGCTCCAATCTATGGAAGTTGTGCCAAGCAAAATAAGTAACACAGACTGTTTGAGCAATTCTCAACTACAGTGGAGTCTCTGAAGGAACATAGCTGGCTGGTACAACATAGACTACTTTATCCTGTATATAATTTGGGCAGAAACTCCATATATCTCCCTTCACTGCTACAGCCTTAAATGGAAGTAGCAAAGAAAAAGGGCCAAATATATCCAGCTGAATATTAAAGTATATATTATTACGACCTTTTCTGATGGCACACATCAATATGCATAAACACTGCACACCTGCGCATGTGTATGTAACAGCTTAGACATCTAAGTAGTTTTTAATTTCATGTTTGTATATGTGTATAGGTATAGCAGATAATCATGCATATATTACATCATGAGTACCATCAAAGCAAATTTCTCACGGATAAATATTACTCAAAAACCAATGTTTCATGCTTATATGAGCACACTGGAAAACACTGAAGAAACGCTAGTTGATCTATTCCATAAACAGCATTTGCATATGTATTCAGACCCACCTGAGGATCTTAAAAACTATGTTTATCAATTAAATATTGAGTCATGCCTTTGACAACCTGACAAAAACACACAGGTATTTTTAAATAATTTCATTGTGGATCAAAGGGAAAGTGGAGAAACTAACTACATGTTTAAGGTCATCCACCATAACTAAACGGAAAAAAGTCCTAGCTTGACCCAGGACCTTGCAGAGACACAGGTAGACAGTCAGGACTTTCTGAGCACATTCAGAATGTTATTAATCCCCCTAAAAAAGCACAGTGGATGATATTCAGACATGCACAAGTGTTACTGACATGAATCTATGACTGCAGCATTAAAACCCTTGTTTATTTTGAAATGTGTAAAATAGAGAGTAAATAGGGATTAAAGATGGACAGAGAGAAAGTATACAGACAACATCTCAAAGCATTTAGAATATAGCAAACTTCTTGTCTCCCATGCACAAAAGACTAATTCTTTTTTCTTCTCCAAAAATAGCTTTACATATAAAAATAAGTAATGACATAAACTGAAGGAATGCTTTGCATACAAGTGCTTGAGATTGCCTTTCTCTAACAAAGAGTTATCGTAAAAGAATGTGACAATTTAAAAGCAACCTTAACATGAAGTCTTTGTTAAACATATGATGATTAATTTAATTATGTTTTCCCTTCAATGACTCTACCCTACCTGATCTATGCAGATTATATGCTTGGATGTTTTGACAGCTGCATAGATTGTAGAGTGTTTGAATACCTTGAAAATGAAATGGCTCTATTATAAGTTTTTACTTAGGTTTTTGCTCTATGCTTTGCCCATTGTGTCCAGTTCAGACAGGTGGAGAGGTGATGATCCATGCTTGTTATTTTACCAATGATAAGTAACCTATATTGTTTTTTTCTGTTTTATAGTCACAGAAGTTTCATATTTGTAATGAATTATTCATAGTTTCAGAGGAATCCTGCTTCTGTGGAAGTCTACAGGAATATGCAATCCATCCCTATAAAATGCCTGACTACTACTTCTGGTCATTTCAAGCTAACAGCTCCAATCTTCTCTGGACATAGAGCTTAGAATCTTGAATTTGGTGAACTGATTCAGTGCAGGGATATTTTGCCAGACGGCTTGTCAGATTTTTGGAACATTTAACAAAAATGTAGAACAGATACTATCATTGATGCTTGTGTATAGGATCAAATACTATTAAATACTAACTAAACATCCCCAAAAAGGAGATCTGACAGACTCACCTTTAAAATGCCCAACAAAGGCTTTTTACCTCAAGTCACAGCTGTCCCACCCACTCTCTCCAGTGTCACACGATTACATAACAGATGACTCATGAACACTGACAAGCAAAATCTGTAGAACAACTTCTGCCTGTGCCTGTGCAGGTTTTGTCTTTCAACGGGTATTCATTCTGAGGATGGTGGAGACATAAAGATTCTTTTCAAATATTCCTCTCAGTATAAATTTGTTCTTCAGTATCAAATCATATTTCTCTAGGAATGATGTAACAGTAGGTATAAGCAGCTTCTAGAAGGGGACCGGAATGATGTGATGTCAAATAATAATATGAAAACTCACAGATTGCTCCATGTAATCAGTTCTCCATGAAGAAAACATGCTTCTTGCACATTGACATGTCAGTTTTGCATATACTTAAGCAATTGTTCTAAATCATCTAGCAGGCTAGTATGTGCCTGCAGAACACTTTTATGTTAATTCTTCATTTATGAGAATGAATAATAAGTTGGAAGAAATCAAGGATGTGTTAAATTAACAAGGAACTCCTTCCTGTGCTGAAGCCATAAGAACTTATCTCAGTATCTACAAATGTGTGGTGGATATATACAGATCTTCTGAGAAATCTTCTGAGGTTTTCTGAGAAAATCCACAGTTTGCTGGTTAAATGGCAACGCCTGTGAGCAACCTTCAGGTTCTTTTTTGTTTCAGTGACAGTGAAATTTCTGTCCTTGTAGTGTGGAATGCAATGTAAGACCACCTATCAACTGACCATTGAATACGAAGGTAGTATAAAGTATGCAGTTTTAATTTCCACTCAGGAAAAGCCAATGGATGAATAGCATCAGTCCATAAGCCCAGCTTGCACTCAGCTTGTTTGTCTACAGCAGTGTCAAAGAGTTTCAGTGAAAATCAGATCAGATCATTCATTTATCCTTTTCACAGTGTCATAGATTGTTCTGCTAAAATCTGGTGTTTTTGAAAAGGAGGTAGGAAGTGAAATTATTGGAAATCTTTTCAATAAAATACAAATTTAAAAGGTTTTCTTTTCAGCACATGAGAACAGGTGTGGTATAAACATGGAGAGCACTGAGCAAAGCCTGGTATATACTTATGGAACCAAAAAGCACTATGTTTTCTCTGCTAAATCTTGTTATAGTCATATAGCAGCAGGGATCGCCCTATGGTTGTATGTATAATGACTTTCACACAATTATCAGTCAGTCTTTCATGCAGTGCCTAAGGCAGAAGTGTTGTGATGAGTTTTCTAAGCTATAAATTCAGATGCTGCACTCAGTGAAGTAACATATTGTTGAATATTTTTAAAAGAATCTCATATGTCAGCAGAATACAATTCATCATTTATACACAGTAAGTTTTGTTTTCAATAAATTATACAATGTAAGTTAAGTAGCTATTATCACACTTAAAGAGAAAGGAAAAATTATCATTCAAAAGTAATACGCAAATCACGTACAGAGATATAAGTGATGGAGTCTCAGAACTTTGATCAACACAGTTTAAAATATTTTCAGCAGTGAAAGAATTGAGAAAATCTTTCTGAGTATCAAGTAGTTTTAAATGCCTGCATCTGTGTGACAGTGCCCTACCTGACTCAATCCCACAGCAAGACACCTATGATAGTCATAGGACAAGGAAGAAAAGCTTTAAATTAAAAGAGAGGGGATTTAGGTTAAATGTTAGGAGAAATTTTTTTTACTCAGAGGATGGTGAGACATTGGCACAGTCTGCCCACAGAAGC
Source organism: Perdix hodgsoniae (assembly GCA_035772895.1). NCBI lineage: Eukaryota > Metazoa > Chordata > Aves > Galliformes > Phasianidae > Perdix > Perdix hodgsoniae. Next base: position 376,791 of record JAPSGF010000048.1, on the reverse strand, counting down.
TGTGGGTGCCCCATCCCTGCAGCTGCTCAAGGGCAGACTGGATGGGGCCCTCAGCAGCCTGAACTGGTGGGTGGCAACCAGCCCACAGCAGGGGCTTGGATCAGAGTAATCTTTAACATTCCTTCCAACCCAAGGTATTCTGTGATTCTATGATTTTATCCCATTTTGGAAATGTCATTTAATGATAATAATGCTTCATTTATCACTCCATATGAGAAAATATCACATAGCATGATATCTTTTTTCAGTCAGCTATGAGGAGCTATAACGTTTGTGTATCTCCAGAAAATCTTTGCTGTTTTGACACTATTCATTTTGTCAAAAAACTTAATTTAACTGCAGGTCTGAAATTCCTACTGCTACATATGCACAGCTCTTCTCTGCTTCTGCTATGTTTGCTGCAGCAACAGTCCTGTCCTGTGTTGAGTCCCATAGAGTCTTTTTTAAAAAACAAGGAAGAAATAAAATTTGCTCTGTTACACAGATAGTTATGAGGATATCAGCCTCAGCCATCTTCTCTCTTTGGGAAAATTTTGTCATGTGGGGTGAAATTTCTAGGAAGAACTCATAACTCCTATGCAATCTTCCCTTAAGCTCAAGCATGTCCAGTATGACTTCCCAGTCTTCATATCTGGATTCTCTTGTGATAAATTAGAAGCCACCCCTCTTCTGAGAAGTCATAAGTAGGTTAAACTGTATCTACAATCACTGACCATCTGGAAACAATCTGCAAAGCATGGTTTGGATTTCTTCTACTTTATGCCTAAGGCTTAACATGCAGTATACTGGTAGTCATAGAGGTCTTCCCACTGATTGTAAAGGGGTTTTCTATGGAGACTATTCAAACTGATTCAAAGTGCACTTGATTCGATGGAGCAGATACATATACTGTTCCTTTTCAACCTGCAGGAGAAATTCTAGGAACATAAGATGGAAAATACTGTCCTAGCTCGCTGAGCTCAGGTATTGCTCATCAGTCACAACAAATAAATGTAGTTCTTTCTACCTGCAGAATGGCAAAGCATTAACTCCTCATGCAATGCTACTCCAGAATGTCACTCTGCTGAAGGCTGAAGATATTCTCCTGTCAGGGTTGATTTTATTTATGACACCATTTACTCCTATCATATTCATGTCACCTCCCATAAGTAGCTTATTTCCTCATATGCCCAGTCTTCTTACAGAGAAAGATATCTCAAGAAGTGCAGAATTTAGTCTTTGACTAAACTCTACCCTGGTAAAACTAAATGTAATTCTTAATGAAGCAGTAAAATCTTTTAATGCATGGTAATTTCATACAATAACTTTTTTTTGGTTTGTAAGGGATTTCTAAAGATGGCATTACAACAAAAGGCAAAAAAAAAAAAAGTGTTTGCACAGGCAATTATCAGAGTAATGTGTTGTAAACCTTTAATGTTACTCTATTTTCTACTATTAGTCATTGTAATGACAAAACTAGTTCTCCACATTTCTTACACAATAGTTTCAAGTGCCCTCAGGATTTATGGCTCATCTTGGCTTGGAATTTTAATCTTGATATGGCAATTCTGTGACTGAGGTGAGGTAAACTGAATGCTCTACACTTTTCTCACTATACACATCTTCCTTGCACAACTGAAAATAACTGAGCCATCTCATATGCAGGAAGCAGGATGATAGGTGGTGCTGTGCCTCACTGGTCAGCTCTCCTTTATAATTGTATCAGTTATGCATACCATATTATAGATTTTGTTGTGCCATGCAGATAAATTGGTTTCTATCCAGAATGAGAACTAATTTTCTTGTTTGCCACATTGCTGAGTGGTAGGGATGAATCATAGTTGTCTCTCCATGCTCTATAAACATCAGACTCTTTTTTTTTCCCCCTAATCTCCTCTTCTTCATCTTCCATGTCTATACAAATATATGAAATGTTTTAAGCCTCAGCTTTTAATTTTTCTCCCAGTCCCTTGGACAAAGCCATCCTACTGACTAAGACAGAGGTACTGTGATTTCTTTCTCAGGTCAAAATCACAATTATTCATTTCAGGGGTTCTTCATCATTCCTCAGAATGATGAAATTCAAACCACTATCTAAGAAAAGATGGCTGAAACACTGGACCACCAAGCATATATGGTGTGGCAGTCTTCATGTTCCACAACTATGTCTTTTTCAGTGTAGAAATTAATCATTTGGTACTATTTTCCTTCCATAAAATTATGCACACAGCTATTGGATAAAAAGATAATTTCCAATGACTAGGAGGTAACAAAAGGTGTTTTTGGCTAGCTAGTTCAGCTAATGAAACTCTTGAATCGCATTATGTATATTAGCTCCTGTTGTTGTATTGTACTGGCACGTGTGTTTTTAGTTTCATAGAGCAGGACAGAGTTATGCTACCAAGCGAACTTGGAGGTCTTTGCTCTCCTCAGTGACTTATTTTTGACCTCTCAAGAGAACTAGGGCATTAGGTGAAAGAACTCTGAGAAAGGTATAGATTACTGGTTTGGTAAATTTGTTCAGGAGGGACTGGGACCAGAAAGAGGCTGGTCTTAAATTTTGATTGAATATTGATTTGACAGGAGATCTTATCAATGATAGGAACGAATAGCTCCTATCTCTGCTGAGACTTTCTGATGCAAAAGGTAGCAGATAGCTTCCATAAAGGGGGGAGGTGTGATCTTCTCTGACAGCCTGTGACATGTCATCTGGGTTCATATTATTAAGGTTATTTTTTCAAAAAGTGTTATTTTTTAGAAATAAGTATGAGGCAGCATCTAGTTAAATATCTCTGAATGTACTTCACAGTTGTGTGCTATTTAAATACTTTCATTTTCATGAAGAAAGTACTAATGAAAACAAGCAGCTATGGTAATACTTTTATACCTTGTAATTTCAAGAAGTCTCAGTGCAATGCTTCTGATTAGTATTGGAGCTTGTCAAGAACCATGAGCCTTAGAGTGCCTGCAGAGTTTCCTCCTGCAGGGGAGGGATGTTTTGAGTCTTCTAGTCCCTGATTTCCTTGTGCCTCTGATGGAGGGAATGTTAGCCTTTGCAACAATGAGAATAAAATCAAATCCCACTGAATATTAAAATGTGAGTCTTTTTTCCATTCAGTTTTTGATGTTATCTTAACCCCAAACCAATGACAAATGGTGCTAGTATTTCTGCCTGTGAACCCTGGGAGTGCTGTGTTTGTTACTGAGGTGAGTCTGGGTGCTGACCATGGGTAGAGGAGTAGGGGAGGAATGCTGACACACTGCAGGGAACACCCCATGCTGGTGTCTTCACCGAGGTCTCAGTAAGGATTCATTTGTAGTTCTGATAGCAGCAACACCACCACGTTCAGAAATAAATTATAGGCCAATGGAGCAATTTCTCATCAAGATTTCATCAGTAACTACTGATTCCAGGGCAACTTATCTGACTCTGCATTGGCTTAATAGAATTCTTTTACCACGACTGTAATTCATGGAACATATTTTCAAATCTTGTTTATAGAACAGGCTGTTTTTTAATTGTTTGTAGCTTTTAGAATATATTTTATATTCATATAACGTCTCTTTGCTAGCATCATGATCTTCCTTGGGAAATAACAAATCACAAAATCAAAGGAGATGTTTGATAATTTTTTTGGAACCAGACCTGATGAGAAATGTTACTTGTTTCCCAGATACAGCAAGGTTTCTTTATTGGCCTGTCAGCATTCCAAAAGCTACATTTATGTGAGAGATTATGTTATAAAAAATGTATGCAACATCTCTGTTCCAGAAATGTGAATACTAAATAGCAAAGTGCAATAGCTGCTGTACCAGAAAGAGTTTTCTTATGGAACTGTTTTATTTATTTCATGCACAAACCTTTCCCAGCTGCTCAGGAAAGTGGGCACCTACCAGGTATTTTTCTTTTTTCTTTTCAAGCAACCATTTGAGAATAAGCACAAGTGTTAAACATGGCTGGGTTCATGCCCTTAAAGAGCCCCCTAGGGTTGGATTCTAAAGCCCTTTCATGGCCTTTATGCTCATAAATAAGGGATTTGCTGTATTTTAAACCATATCAGATCACAGTGAAAGTTTAAATTAGCATTCACTCCAAGGAGAACACATTCCCCAACCCCTGTTATGTTCACCTCTTTGAGAGATGCAAAGACAGAAATGAGAGCCTTTCCAGACACTCCTCACATTTCCCTCCTGTTCAGTGTCCTGTTTACTCCTTCAAAAACTGCAAGGCAGCAAGATGGATGTGGGAGTCTGCTGTATCTCTGAAAAATGAGTTTCATGTTACCGCAGCTCTGCCACACGGGTGTATTCTATCAATTTGTCTGCTAACTAGATGGCAGCCAATCACAAGGCATTCAGGCATTCCAAACCAGCTGCCAATTAGCAGCTGTAACAAGAATCCATCCTAATAGCTATTAAAAAAAAGCAAAAAACAAAAAACAAAACAAAAAAAAAAGTGAAGGGGTTTGCCTTTACAGTCAGAGACTGTGGAAAAGTAATGATTACCTCAGAATCTTCTGCTTTTGGAAGGCATAGTGGGCTGCGCTCGTTTCTGCTGTTTTCCATGTGTGTATTTTGTTGGTATGCAGATAGAATAAAGTATGCAAGAGGGTGTATCTGATAAGAGCATTTGGGGCTGGAATTTTTGATGGCTGCATTGCAAGGCACACAGTTTAAGGATTAGGCATGTAAATGCTTTCAAGCAAAAACAATTTCCAGACATGCAACTGAATTGATAAATGCAGCTGAGAAGATTTGCCAGCCTAGGCATTTATGAGTGCATATCTTGTGCACATCATTCAAATATTGTTTTGGAAGAATTTACATCAGTGGATAAAACGCAATGAGAGTAAGTAGATAGAGGAGCCTTTGCAGCTTCTTGCTATCTGTGCTCTTCCAGATAGAAGCCCACCCAGACTGCAGTCTGAGGGATGCAGGGTGGGCAGTCAAGGAGAGGTTGCAAATGCTTCAGGCAGCTGATGCTTTCTCTTCTTTTTGCTGCATTTTTCTGGGGCTTGATGTTGGGGTGCCTCTGAAAGGAGAGGGGAAATCTTTCATGGTACCTCTGCATTGCTCTTGGTTCATATGGAGAATTATTGATGGTGGTTAACCTCAGGTTCTAAGCTCACTCCTACCTGTAGGCAAGTAAATGAATGAGAGTGGAAACTGTCACAATTCCCTCTTTTGAAAGCAGAGGAGGAGCAGAACAACAACAACAAAAAAGGTACTATCCTACTGCTAAATGCTTGATGGAGGCTCACTTCTTGTGATGAGGTAAAACACAAGACCCTTAAGATATTGAGTCTGCAGATACTGTTTTTCTGTTTTTTCTCATGGTAATCTTATATCTAAATATTAGCATAGGCTTACCTGCTTTTACAGCACTTTTACTAGGACTTTTATACCTGGAAATTCACTGCTTGTCAGTGGTGCTGTGTGAGTTATTTATTTATTTATTTATTTATTTTCTGGCCCCCCCCCCCCCCATTGATCTAAAAAAATTTTTTAAATTCAAGCTTTTTTTCCCAACAAACTAATGCCAACAGCTCTGGGCTCCACATTCCTTCTCTGGAAATGAAAACTGATTCTTTTGCCCCAAGGTGGTATACTTAGAAAAATTAGAAGAGGAATTAGAAAATAACTATTAAAAATGCTGTCACTGACATAACAATCTCTTTCTGCTGTTCTCAGTCTTGTTTCTGCTTTGCTTTCTTCAGTCATATGTTTCATATAATCCAACCCAAGAGTTCTCTGCTGCCATGAAGCAAGCATTATAGCACTCCTGATTCATTGCAGTGATAACAGAAAAATCCTATTCCTCCTTAAGCTGCTGCAATGTGACTCCAACACAGCATCAGAAAGAAATCTCAAAGGCTATTGTTGCCAGTAAGGAGAGAATTTCTCAGACTTCTGTGTAGAGAAAAAAGTGAGAAAATGCATGCATATGATATGACCTCCTCTAAGGTGTAACCAAGAGAAATAATCGTTACATAGGAAATTGGGTAATTTATGAAACATGTTTGAAAACAGTACTATGAATGAAGGATTGTGTCAAAAGAGATATTGTAAAAGCAATAAATGGTGAATTAAGTGGGAAGTGCTTGAGGGCTGAGAGTTGGAGTCTAGTCTTGGAATATTAATTAAAATGATAAAAGTATGTAGCATTCCTATGAAACAGCTAACTCTATCAGAACAAATGAATTCCCATTATAACTGCTGAAGATACATGAGTCACAAAGAATAAATTTGGCTCGCTGAGTGAAATGGTGCATCACTGCTCTGGGAGACAGAACTGTACCTGTTGTACCAGGTGCAATTAAAGAACTCACAAGATGCCTGCTCTTACTATGTTAATTGCTTTTCCTTCAACAGTTAAGAATGATTGAGGAAGGACTGCATATAGGGGAAAAAAAGCTCATTTTTCTGTTTTTTAATGGAATTGTATTAAATGACAATTTTATTCTGAGGTAAGTTTGACAGAATATTGATCCTCTATGCACATTACTGATCCAATATGTTGCAGATAATTTTAAAAAGATTAATTATTCTCATATTGATTTTGTTAGTATTTTTACCCCCCAAAAAAACTTACTGAGCTTGATCAGCATTTTGTTGATACTTGCGTATCTTCATAGTAATCAGTCCATTATGATTAATAAATAATTCTCTTTTTTTGTTCCTAATAAGAAGGACAGAAAAAGTGTGGAAAGAAGTACAACCAGAATAATGCATACATAGAAAATAGTCTCAACCGAAAATTCACTTAAATTTTGTAAGTCCCAGATTATTTGGCCCTGTGCAGTGAATGTGTAAGAGGAACACAGTGTATTCTCTGACCAGCAGAAAGGCAGGGGCTAGACTTCAAGCTCTTTCTTGGAAAACTGGTCCTAGTATCTTTCATTCCCATTATGGGATATTAGCCACTTCATATGTAAAAGTGCGTATTCAATCGTCCCTCCTCTGGCACGCTCCCAAAAAACTCTATCCAGAGCCCTATTCATGGTTAACGTGGTGTAAAATGGGTCAATTTAACAGACTTTAATTGGATCAGTTTTCAAACATGAGTTACAAATATGGGTCTCTTCTTTTTTCACTTTACTCTAATTGCTACTTGCTGTATACTACATGCCTGCATCAACTTGAATGCTGAAGTACAAAGATGTTGCTGTAAACTGAGCACCTCACTTTGAAAAGGGAGGCCTACATTAGTTTCAATAGAAAACAGAAAAGCATTCAACAGTGAGCTGCTTTAGTCCATAGAAAGATTAATTTCTGCTTACTCTGATCCTTATAAAACAGAAGTCTCCTCTATTTCCCAGCTACTTTTTAAGGCTTGTTGTTAATTCAAACCTACGAAGTTCTCAGTGGTAGGAAGGGAAAATGGTAGGAAGACTGCTGATTATCTGCCTTGGGATGACTCATTCAACATGAGCAATTGTGAATCATGAACAAACTATCTGCAGGCAGCACACATAAGATTTTTAATAACTTCCATGCTACTTGATGCTTCTAATGTTTGACTTTAGTGTTGCTTTTTTTCTTAAAAGAAGAACGGCTTACAGCAACTACCTTCCTGAAAGTTACACGAGAATATTTGTGGCAACAGTTCTCTACCAGTTTCCATTATATGTGGGTTAACCAGGCTTTTCAGATTCTTATAAATGTAACTTCAAAAGTAGAGGTCAGTCCTTGGGCAGCATACTGTTATTTCTGGGGCACATGGGTCATTCTGAAATTGGACTTTGCAATATGCTGCTCAGTCCCATCAGCCAAAGCAGCCACTAGCAGGGGGAGGCATCCACAGGACAGCGACAGAGTGGGTTAGTCATTCAGGGCCATTTTCTGGTTGTGTTGAGGAATTGCAACATTTCTAGTTTTCATGTTCTTGTGGACTCCAGCATGGAGCATCCAGTAGCAGTAACAGGCAGAACAGTATATACACATCTTCTTGATTTCTGTCAATATTTCAGTCTCTCTTTGTCTCGCCATGCTGTAGTTTGACTTCCAGGCATTTTTCATGTTAGCCCTCATCTTTTTGTCCATCCAGGTCTATTTCTCCACACTGGTATTGCTTTCTGGCATTAATCCTATAGATTCCTCTTCCTGCTGGTACTACTTGTTTCATCCCAGGCTGTTTTGAAAGGAGTGGAATCCATGCATTTTCTGAGTGCCGTTTCTCTTGCACAGTCCTGGAGCACATAGAATTGAACTTTGGTGGATGTCCTTGTGAGGCATGTGCAGCAAATATGTACCCTGACTCTACTGCCCACAGTAAGTGCATCCAAAACACTCCATTGCTGCTATGGGAGTGGCCAAGCTGCACAGCTCCCTGGCTTTGAAAGCAGCCTGTAGCAAAAAAAGTTTGCCATAGTGCTTCTGAAATACTCCATATTGTTTTAGCTGAATGACTTCTTTATCTTAGAAAACCTTCAGTTCTGGTAAGAAATAAAAGCTGTGGTTTTCTTTTATGTACCTGTTTATTTTAGCTAGTGAAATTACTCGTTATTAATGCGTCAACTGTGGTTACATAGTAAACCTTTATCAGCAAACTGTCTACAAGACAAGAGAAATGAGCCAATACAGAGAAGGCAATTAAGAAAAATAAATTCTTAGGACATGCCAGAGAAGGTATGTTCTACTTTTGAAAGTTTATTTGTCTTTATAAGTTGGCAAGGGCTCCTGTATTCTGAGTTCTGAGTGCATACTCTAGCATCTCACTTTGCCGCTGGTCCTTTAGGCAAACATCCCTCAATTAATCCTAAATGCTGCTTGTGCGTAGTCAAGCACTCCAACTAAACATTTTGTTTCTGATAGTGCCCTTTTAATGAGTTGCAGGTGCCACAAACTTCATGTTCCCTATAGTGCTTTATTGCTTACTAGATGCAGTAAAACAGTTGGCACACTGTAAATTATCAAGTGATAATTATATTCATGGCCTCAATACAAGAAGAAAATCCTCTGTTAACAACATATTTCTTCCAAAATGTGGTAATGAGATGTGTTGCACCTCCTAAGAAGCACTTGCAGGGTGACTCTCTATTTAGAATACTGCAATCACAGTTCTATTTTCGGCCAGCGTCTCTATGGTCAGAATGGAGACTAACTCTACTCTCAAAAGTGCATTTCTCATTCACTGTACTCTTTACATTTTACTCATCCACTAAAAATAAGTCATTCTGTGGTTAAAATTGGAATTATGTGATATTTATTTACCAGGAATGTATTGATGTGAATTTTCCTATGATTTGATTTTAAAAGGTTGAGCTGTGAACCACAAGCTGATGGCTTAGCCAAGCTATTCTAGTATTTTTCCACTGTTTCAAATGTCTCCTGTATGTGAACACTCCATGACAGCAACATCTCAAATGGTAATAGTGTCTCTGAATAGCATAGAATGCTTCCTATCTCTAATAAGCTCCTTTAATATGCCAGACATATAATGATGCTCATCAGTACAAATTACCACTGCAAGGTCAATGAATGTTAATACGTTTCCTGCAACAGAACCTTGAAGAATAATATAACCTCCTCCTCCTCTCCAACTAAGATAATTCCAGGCTGAGTACAGACCTACAGCAAAATAAATTAAGGGATACCGGAATGTGTGGTTATGCTGACTGTGTTTTCGTAACAAACCAACGTCATCTTAGATTTCTACTCTAGTGATATAACAATTATAACTTTTTAATGGTTTGTATTACTCTGCTGAAATTGCGTGCTCACTGTATACAACTAGACTGTTTTGAGAGAAATATTCATACAAGATTTAATGTATACCATTTCAATTTCAATGATTGGAGTCTTCCTTCAGGCTGCAAAGCTCTATACAATAGTCACATGAGGTAGATGAAATAGTTACATGCCAGGAGAGAGAGTGGCAATAAACTAGAGGTTAAACATTGGAAAGTTTGCATTTTTTTTGCTAAATTCTGCTCATGGTTTTGTGAGACAGACATTTCTCTTCCTTCCTTCCTTCCTTCCTTCCTTCCTTCCTTCCTTCCTTCCTTCCTTCCTTCCTTCCTTCCTTCCTTCCTTCCTTCCTTCCTTCCTTCCTGCCTTCCTGCCTTCCTGCCTTCCTGCCTTCCTGCCTTCCTGCCTTCCTGCCTCCCTCCCTCCCTCCCTCCCTCCCTTCCTCCCTTCCTCCCTCCCTATAAGCAATCTAATTTCTTCTTATGTCTTAGGTATTGCTATTTTGAAAAATTTAGATGTACATTGAAAATTTGTCATTCAATATGTAGGCATTAATTAAAAATATATATAAAGCTGTGTTTTTGGTGCATTCCTGTTCAGGACATTATGTGAAAAAATAATAATAATAATTTTTGAACAGGAGCTCTGAGCAGATTAATTTTAGTAAATTAAGCTTTAATTTAGTATTGTCACCAAAAGTTGTTTAGCAAAAAAAAAAGGTTTTTTGAAAATGCTGTTCTGATTTCTTTCACAGCTAACTTAGCCACTTGTCATATTTGTAGCAGGTAATTAATTTTAAAGCATACAATTAGTCTAGCTAAGAATAGGCTTTGCAGCATACTACCGTCTTATTATTTCTTTATCATGCTTCCCAGCCCATTGACTCATTACGTCTCAGTTACTACATTTTCCTTTTACTCTTGGGTGAATCCACAAAACAATAAAATGATAAGATAACAGAGTGACACTTCTCATTATTTATTGTAATAACCATAATAAGAGGGATAATCATATCATGCTTGTATTTTATGCGTACTTCAGCACCTTAAACTCTGGCCTGTTTTCACTGAAGGTTTGTATTTTTTCTTGTTTTTTTTTTTTTTAGAAGAATTGAATATTAAGACAAAAAACATATTACACAGAAACAGAAAATTTATTTGAAGATGTAAGGATAAAGACAGAATGATAGGGTATCTGGAAAACATTTCTAAAAAGAATATATGTAATTAAAAATATTTCGTCCTTAAGATCAGAGACAAATTAATAATCTGTTTTACTTTATAGCATATATAACAGTTAAAAAGACAGTCTCATGGGGACAGAAATGCATAAACCATAGTGTACTGCTTTTTCCCAATACATAATTCATACATGCAAATGTTCTGCAGATATTTCACTATAAATATAATTAATTGCTGCAGATTCACAGATGAGGCTGTGTGACTGTGCATGCACACATTGCCAGGAACACTCATTTATGTTGATTTCAGGCTATAGACTCTTGTGACAAGCATAATAGGTAGAGGGGAAAAATCAGTGTTTAGAGACACATGGAGTCAGGCAACATCCGTATAGACAATGCCTTACAGAAATGACAACATCCAGAAAGAAATGGAGGGAATTGGTTCGAGGTAAATAAGGAAAGGCCTCTAACGCTAATAAATACATATGCCATCTAGTATTGCATGGCATTAGCATACAGCAATTTAGTTGAATTTATTTCATTGTCACTCAACAATTATCTCTTTATGCCATTGTTTGTTATCATATTGGGAAAACTGAAAATCAGGGAGAAAAAAGTTTTAGTGACCTTCCCAAAGTGGAAGCTCTGGTGCTTTTGTCATTCAAATTATAAAAAGCTGCAGAAAGTTTACAGATAGTCTCACAAGATGAAGATATCAGATTGATAAACTCCAAGAAGGGAAGAGCTACTAGGCTTTAGAGAGGGAAGTAGAAAGAAAGAAAGAAAATAAGGAAATTGCATTTTTAAAAATTTCCTGGCAATTTCATGTGTAAAGTACATGCTTTGAAATTTCACCACAATTCTAACATCAGTTTGCATATCTGATCACACTTTGCATGAAATGTTATTTTGTGTTCTTAGTTTAAAATCAAGCACCTTGATTTTTAAGCATGATCATCAATGACTTTCACTGCCTTCCATAGGAAATCAACTAGTTCTTTATTTATACTAATGCATATCCTAACTAAATGGAGATCGTATGTTACCAACTGCTTGTAACAAAACTCTGAATTTATATTGGTGTCTAAAAACTGATGCCCCAATAAATTCCTGGGATAGAATTTTTGGAATTTTTATGATTGCTCTGCTATGTCTTGCCCATTTATGCGACAAAATGCTTATAAGTGTTCTGAGATTTACGTCTTTGCTGGACTTCTACAGTGTTTGGACAATTTCTTCAGCCTTCCTTTCTAGATCTTCTAAAATATATTTGATATCTACATTTAATTTTTTAGAATTATATTGTTTATTGCAATGGATGATTGGCTTGAGCAGCACAAACTTCAGTTCCTTCTGTTTTGGCATTTTCCAGCAAATATCTAGGAATCTATATGTGTTGCACTTTATTGTTCACATTATATTATTTGGTATATCTTTATTTCAGTTTTCAAATATTAGACATAGCCCTCAGCTTTCTGAATCTGGGGGTACCCATGCATAAGAAGTCTGATACTAACGAAAATCACTTTCACAACAAATGAAGTCAAGAGGGTTCTGGAAGATGTAAATTTATGATGTTTACTCACTAGGTCTCCATGCCTAATGTTCCATACAGAAGAATGCATAAATATTTGTAGACGAATAGGAATTCTGATGTATTAGAAAAGTCAAAAAGCAACCAAAGGAGAGAATAAAGAACAAGTTATTTTAGTAAAGTCTTTCTTCAAATGCTTGTGAATAGGAGTCAACAAACTTTTTGTTGTGTAATTTAAAGTTGTAACCTATAGCCCTTATTCACTTGGGTTTTCTTGTTTGAATAGGAAGGGAGAAAGCTTCTTATTTGTTTGATTTTCATCTTTTATTCTACCTGGTCTTACTTGGCCTTTTGCTAACATTCCAAGATTTTGATCAGAGGAAAAACAGAAATAAGTAAGTGTGAATTAGGTAAAGAAGCTCAATATGAACAAGAAAAGGTAACTGACTGTCATGGTTTGATACTTTTGTAATTTTGCTATCAGTATTCCACATCACAACATCATGTAAAGTACGGATAGTTCACAGAAGAAAAACTACATTTCCCAGAGGACATCACGGTCAGGAGATAAGTCACGGGACCAGGACAGTATATAATCTCACTCCCGTGACTGAAATCTCACACTCTCCCGGATCCCTTGGAGCGTGGGGTGCCTTCCAGCCGTTTCGCCTAGAGCTTACAGTAGGCCTTTCGGTTTCTGGGACTCACTCTCTCTCTCTCTTTTGCTTAATTACAATTATATTGTATTATATTGTATTATTCTGTATTCTGATATAGTATTTAGTAAATAAGTGTGCCTCCTTAGATCGCTGCCGCTGTTTTCTTTTCCCATTCCCTTTTCCCCTTCCCTTTTTGGGCCAGCGGCCCTTTTGGGCCAGCTGCCCCCCTGTCACGGGCACAGGTAGATCTTGCTTAACCCGCGACACTGACCAAGATAAAATGTTCAAAGTTCAGTACTTTCTGTAGACAGATTATTGGAACTGAGATGATTTAGCTGAGGATGGAGCAGGAAAAACAAGAACACCATTAGTCACGCTTCTGTGCTTTTTTTCTTCCCAGTAAATAATCCATTTTCTCCCTTTTTATTGAGTTTGAATAATCACTACTTTCTCAATAGCCTCTCTGAATACTAAAGTTAATCACTGAAAATACTTCGATGTTCACTGATTTCTAGACAGAATTTACACTATCACTGCTGTTTTGCTTGATTGTTTCTATGACTTATGAAGTTCTGATACGGTATATTTTAGACAAAAGTCCCTATTTTTGTGATCTTTCATCATTTCCCCATAGTCTGTACATCATAAAGTGTACAAAATACGTTCAAAACAAATTTCAACTTTTGCTGGCAAATCAAAGCAAATTTTTGTCAGATTCTCTTTTTCAGTCTGATTCCCTCAAAGAGAGGGGAAAAAATCTTCAAAGATTCAGTGAAAGCATATCCTACCCATTATTCCTCAGTACCTAAAAGCTTATTGTAAATAAGAATGTGTGGGAACACTTTTTGTCCAGCAACATCTCTGTTCTTGCTATAAAAAGTTGCTTACTCTCCTATTTTCTTGCAGATTGACAGCCTGCAGGCTTTTCTTGTACATCCTCAGAAAAGCTGTAATACTTGCTCTTCTGCCTGTTCCAAGCATGCAGAATGTGTAGAGTAGTATCCTACTCATTATCTCAGAAGGTTTCTTAAGAACTGCTTAATTATTCTCATCTTGTCATCTATTCTTTCAGCTCTTTAATTGTCTCAGAAGAACCTACGCTACATGTAAGTTAGAACGATCTTTCCTTTTTGAAAATGCTAGTTTTAGAAAACAATCACAAATCCATCCTTTGATGGAGTCTTTGATGCTAGTTTATTCTTTCTTGGTCACTGCAGATGTCATTAAGATTCTAAGAGGTCACTTGTCCTTAGACTGTAATCAAGATGTTGTAGCTAATATTCTTGGCAAAAATTTGAGGAGCAAATGAATTGAAAGACTGATCTGCTTCTTTTTAAAACAGTTCTTTTTCTAGTTTGCTTTGTTGCTTTGTCAGAGTTACTGCAGAGCGACCATCGGAGATGTAGACAGGCTTTTCTCTGGATGTGAGAATGCTCGGAGAACCCACTGCAATCATGAGAACAAAATTTAGCAAAGATTCACAGATATAAAATTCTAAATCCTATCCAGAGAGATGCTAAAACTAACATGTTCAGAAAGTATATTTGTCTTTATCAGTTTAGCTCATTACTGTGCTATGCTGAAGCAGAGCTATTCCACTTAGTTAAAATATGGGTGGTAACTAGGACACAGGTCCATTGTAGCAACATTGCTCTATAGAAGAGCTGTCTGTGAATATTTTAAAAAATATTTTATAGCACCAGCATTCACATGCAAGAATTTATCATGCTCTATGGTTCAGTGAAGTTATATTACTAAGGTTTTATCATATACCTGAATTATCATGGACTCCTGCAAATTCAAAGACAGATGCTGTGTCAGCATGGATCCCATCATTTTTGGTATTTGGTACTTGTGCTGGTGAGTAACATTATCTGTGAAGAGCCTTTACACACCCACCCTTCTAATGGTCTGGGTATCATCTGGAAATAAAGTTTCTGCTGCTGGACCGTGTGTTCATCCCCTAATAATTCTTGGAGGTGGTGTCAAAAACTACTTGAATTTAGAGAGAATGGTCAGAATTCCATCAGCCAGATTCCAAAGCAGGTTTTGTGAAACTCAGATGAATAGGAAGTAAAGAAGGAAAGAGACAAGGATTGGTGCCCCCAGGGAGGGAAAGGCTTCTGCATGAGCTCAGCAGTGAGCAGCCTTGCTCAGCCTGGCATCAGTAAGCCAGCAAGCAGGTGCTCCTGGCTAGCAAGCACTATGTGGATGAGCAACCAGTAGCTGCCTCCTGCTGAGGTAGTAGTCAGAGGCAGAGCAGTGCTGTGGAGACAATTCCGGGAACAGCTGGGAATATAATAGGAACAGGGTTTCTAGGCCACTTGTGCAGTCACAAGGGATACAGAGCTGGGTCACTGGAGAAGAGAGATCTCCAGGGCATAAATGCAGGAAGTCAGGCTTTGTTAGCTGCTCATGGAAAACTTTGAATTTTATTTGGATTTTGTTCCAATATATGCTATAACAAATATGCCTTGAAGAATTTCCGTTTTGTCCTCTTTATTGTCACTTTCAAATTTCTTCACTTTTCAGGAAGACAGATTTTGCTGTTTTTTTTTTTTTTTTTAATGTCTAAGTAGAGATCTCTGTGTAAAAATTCCTTTAAACTTTATCACTTGTATTTTTCCTACAAATTAATTATTTCTATTTGGATCTATCCCATGTATGGAAACATTATTATTATTTTGGACTTGATGATCTAGAGGTCTCTTCCAACCCCTACAATTCTGTGATTATGGGCATCTACTTTCATAGTGTAATGTGTGGTTACCCTTGCTCCAGGGCCTTCAGGAGGTGCTCGACAAATGTCCCTGTGCAGTTTCTGAGGGATGACGTGTAAGCTGTTAGTAGGAGGAAATGAACCGAGGACAGTTAAACAGAGCGACCATGTATTTTGCAGCTTGAACAAAGAGGCAGAGGAGCTGTAAAAGATTTATAGCCTCTCTGTCATTTACTGTCATTTATCTTACATGTTCCGATGCAGACATACTACCTTTGAGTTATTCTGGATTTTGCTTTCAATCAAAGCCAAAGTCAGCTACTTTTCATCAATGAATGCTCACACACTGTTGAAAGGACCCTCTGTAACTCCAAAGGGAGGTTTGTACCAAGCGGCTGTAAGGATCTTCATCATTGAAGATTACAAGCTAAAAAGAAAATAATATACCTCAGGTTTTAACAGAAATTTCTCTTTATTCTTGAGAATGTAGAGGCAATGCTCTTGTTCAGAAAGATTCCTATTGTGGTAGACAATTCATATAATTACTTCTTATAGGTTATCATTAAATTATGCTGGAAATTCCTAGTGGGCTGGTCAGGATAACACCATGGAGAATGAATGCCCTTTCATTCTATTCCCTTTTTCCTGCTCCTAGGAAGATCACTGGGAATCCTCCTTTGTTGAAAGAAAACTCACCACAGTGCCAGCATTTTACCCCTCCAACCAGGGACGTCCCTCATGATAAAATGGAGATACTCATTTTTGTCTCCAAAGAAAACATGATGAAAGCATTCACATTCATTTCACAAAGGATGGAACATATGAACTGGGTCTTGTCTATTTTTCCTTCATTTTAGCTTTCTGTCTGGTCCATCAGTTGAGATTGTAAGTCTTCTGGAAATAGAAATAAAACATCTCATACAAAGCATCAACAGCATATAACAAATAATGATGAATTACCTCAGAGACCAATTACCTCCTTACTATTATCATACTCAATCTGTTTTTCTTAATATAAGTATTGTACTTTTCTGTTTTTTTTTCCCCTTTCTTTTTTTTTCCATTTTTTTTTTTCTTTCTCTCACTAAGGTCTTACATCTGTTGAATGATTTCTGGTAAAATATTTACTAAGCAAGTATTTCTTTTTACTCTAACAACTTGGTATGCACCGCTATTGAAATTAAGGAGAAAGAGTACTAATTGAGGATAGCTTTGGTTTAAATTAAAAAAAAATAATAAATCATAAGCCTTCCCTTTTTTTTTAAATATTCATATAGTACCAACACTTACTCTCTTGTGTGTTTTCAGTTATGATTCCCTGAGACTTTGGTTTTTACTGGCACTGGAACTGGAACAACCAAAATGCCACGATAAGGTCTGTTGATGCAATATTTCCTGCCTTACCATATCCAGGAAATGCTAAAAGCAGAACAGAAATTTCACAAGATTCGTAGTCCAAAACTGTTCAACAATACTCCTGAATTTTCAGGATGCTTATGCTAACTGACCCTTTTTTTTTTTTTTTAATGTCTTCCTACCATTAGCACTATGCCTATAATTGTGCCAGTTTGTCCTTTTAAACTGTTAGCTGCCTTTGAAGACTTAAATTCTCTGCTTACTTATTATTTCAAAAGGCAGACCAAAATCTTGTTAGCAATGTTTGCTCAATGTATCCGAACTCATTTCATGGGAAAACCATCTCAAAAACTCACACTTCGTTTGGGATGGAGTTCATTAATTGTGTATAATCTGACTGCTGGCAAACTAGTTGGGACCAGGCACTGCTGAGAATTTTCCACAAGTGTAGAAGAGAGCTGTCTAGCATGATGGCTTGGAAAGAGTAGCACCTCTGTGCTTCTTTTATTCCTGTAGTTCATATACACAATGTACAACAAAGTACCCTTAGTTTCTTTGAGTGTATTTTGTAGGGAGAAAGTGAAAGAAATATCAAGTTATTTCTTCTAGAGAAGGAATGGGTTTGGAGAATTTGGAATTCCACAGCAAATGATTACATGAACATTAGTGCTGAGTACCAGCCTTTATCAGCAGTACTTGAAAGACTTTAACTCTGATATATGTCTATTGCAGTTAAATGGTATACAAAATGAAGATACAGTATTTTTCAGATATATGTTATTGTTTTTTTTGTTTTGTTTTGTTTTTGTTTTTACCTTTTGGATGTTAATCTAAGGCAAGATGTGACGGTGAGTTCATCATGTATTAGCAGATATTGAAACATCTTTTTGTAAAACAAATGGATTAGTGTTTCATCTCTCTATCTGAGAGAAAATTGGATCCTTTTAGGTGTTTGGGTGTTTGTGAACATGTTCAAGTGAAAAGGGAAGGAGAGGTTTCATAGCTGACAAACCTACAGTAAGTTTTTTCCCCACCACCGCCTTTCATCTGTAACTCTCAGAAGCTAAACTCCAGAACCAAGAGCACAACTGATGGCTTTCTTCCCAGAGGAGACATTACAGCAACACAGGAGAATATAAGAGAGAAGTGACAGGAAGGAAAGAAAATTGTTTCTTCCATCCTGTGAGGGCTAGGTTCCCTTGAAGGAAGGTTGTCAATGTATCCTCAGAGGGACAGAGTCCCAAGTCTATTACATCACGTCTCCATGAATAAAAGGAAAATTCTTTATATGTTTTCTTATAAAGGAAATTTACTGTATGAGATGAAAGTGAAGCTGTAATCACTCACTTTTTTTATAAATGGCAGGGATATATATGTTTAGGACCTAATAACATTAGCATAGCTGACCCAGTCCCTCAAGGATTTAAACTGCCCTAATATTAGTGAATTGAGGAAAAGGGTGGAGTCTGCAGAGAGAAAAAGATGCAGGGACAGAAGCACGTACGCAGCTGTTAGAGTAAAAATAATTGAGTGACTATCACACCCATGAAGAGAGCTATTCATGAGAACTGGATCATAACAACACAAACCTAGCCCAGACAACCTACCGGTGTCAAAAGACGTGTAATGCTTACTTTTTAAGCAATGAAATAAATGTCTCTCATGTGAAGATGTGAACCTTCCCAAGCAATGTTCTTAGCCTCCTGACTTTGCAAAGTTAAGGAAAAAATGAGCCATAAATAATGTCTTCTGGGTTTGAATCATGCCACAGCTGCATGGTAGATTGAAGATGGGTGACTATGAGGTCTTATGTGAGTGGCTGTGGGGAACTGCGAGCAAAGCCACGTCTGATCTTTCCCTTTGATAAAGTGGGGAGACCAAGCTCCAATGTGAAGTCAAACAACAGTATTCTTCATGTGAATTTACAATCCCTGTAATTCTAACTCCAATCTCTCTTAGGAAAGAGCCCCTCCATGCGTGGAGGCTTTTTAAACCCATGGGTTTGGTCTGTGCCTACATAAATGCATTCACACGCTCCCAGCTGAATCCGTACAGAAATGCACCTTGTGACAAGACTCTGTACTGAGCTGTGCTTGTGTTTAACCCTGTAGGTGGCTCAGCACCACACAGTTGCTCATCCACTCTCCTATTTCTCAGTGAGATGGGGGAGAGAATAAAAAAAAAAAACAATTAAGTAGAACATTTGAGTTGAGATAAAACTATTTACTAAGATAGAGAAAAGGAAAAGGATAATAATTACGACATAGATAGATGTGTATATATATATATATGCATATATACATATGAATGGATATAACAAGTGGTGCACATGGAATTGCTCACTGTCCCCAGCCAATGTCCGCTTAGCCTTCCAAGCAGCAAAAGAGAATGAGTTGAACTCCCACCCCCTTCAAAACTCCTTCCAGACGACGTCATATAGTATCAAATATTTCTTAGGCCCACTTAAATCAGATGTCCCCATTCTGTTCCCTCCCAGCTCCTTGGGTCCTTTGCTGAGAATGGCCTTTGCTCCGTACAGCACCGCTTTGCAGGCAACTGTAAACATCAGTGTGTTGTCAGTGTTGTTTTTCTCCCAGAACCAAAACATAACATCATACCAGATGCTCTAAGAAAACAATTCCATCCCAGCTGAAACTAAGACAAGAAATATCTTTGCTCACATTTGCTATGAATATACAAAAATTAGAAATAATTTCTTTAATTGGAAAGATTTTTTTTTCTTTTTTGGGGTGGGGTGGGGGCAAATCCAAAAGGAATAAATAGAAAGAATATGCACTGAATTTAGAAGTTATACTTAAAATGTATTATTTATTTATTTATTTGGCAGGAGCTTTGGTTGGTAACAAGTATCTTTGTGTTGTACTAAAAACTTAAATCCCTTACATATTATAAATTATATAATAATATTTGTGCTAGTCCCATGAAATACTTATGTAAATATATCACTAAATATGATTAATTACAGTTATTATTTACTTTTTTTTGGCTCTTACAGTTTTTTTTTCTTACAGTAGTAGATGTTGTGAATTCCTAACTTGATTTTAAGATGGTGAATACGTCCGGAAGTTGTCAGAAAATCAAAGAAACCACTAAAACTTACACTGCTTCATGACAAGCCATTAAAACAAATAATATAAAAGAAAATATAGGCAGATAGAAGGTCTGAAAAGGAAGCAAATATGCCAGTTACTTCTCAGCATGGCATGCCATATTTTTCTTCTTAAATGCAGTCAAGAAAAAGAAAGGAACATATTTAATTTTAATTAGCATGCGGAGTTACTCTTGTATTAATAATGAGCTTTAACTCATTAATCATTATCACCCCAGTCATGATGATACGTGAGAAGGCCAAAATCCGGACGGACTATTAGAAAACGCTGCACAGCGGGTCGAAGAGGAGCCGGCAGCGTGCAGCTCCGTGAGTCCCCGTACGGCGCTGCGTACCGCCCGAGGGACACTTGGCTGCGTCCGCCGGGATCCCGCAGCTCTCCGCGGCAGCTCCCCGCGTTTCCCAGAGCCAGTCGGCCTCTCCTGACCCGACCGCATCCCCGCCGCCACGCGTCGGTGCTGCTGCGGCAGGTGGCGGTGTTACGGCGCGGGGCGGCACGGGGACCCCGCGGGCGGGCGGCAGGCGGGGCTGCGCGCCCCCCGGTGCCGCACGGAGGGCCGCCGTCAGCGCCCCGCGCAAGCAGGCTCTGCGCTTCCTCCTACGGGCGCACCGGCAAGCGCTGCGCGTTCTTTACGTCGTGTGGAGTCTTAGGTTTAAACGGCACATAAATTGCGATAAACTAAAACCGAGGAAACGTTGCGCGTTCCTAGCATTACTTCCAGCGTTATGAAACGAGCCATTATAAAAATACGAAAATTCCGAGCTATAAACCCTGAGGATGATCGCCAGGGTTTGAAAACAATTGCTAGACAGTAAGTTCTCAGAGAAAAAAAGTGATGAACGTTGCTCTTTGCTAGAGATGTGTTGGTTACGGCTCAGGCTTCAGCTTGCTTATTTACAGTGTTTTCAGGTCTCCTGGGAACATATTTTTGGTGGTTTGATGTCTGCTCCTCTCGCAGTGAAAATGGAGGCAAAAGTGCACCAATTTATACAACAAGGAATCAAAACTCATCAAATGATGCAATAAATATTGCTATCATCTGACAGGAATATTATCCCACGACCAGTGAGTACATTCTTACATTTCTCAGTGGATTAAAACCCCAGAGACTAGAACTGGAAATGGAATATTTTTATTTGGGTAACTTTCCAGTAAAGTAAATATGCATTGGTTTATAAAGCATTGTGAAATGCAAAATCTGAAAAGAACTTTGAATGCTAACATCTTATAGCATATACACTTTATGTCCAAATATCTGAAATATTTTTTGATATCACAATGTTTGTGACATGTGTGAAATCCTAAGGAAGAGAAGAACCAGCACAAAGTGGTAATCTCATCATCTTGGAAACAATCGAGATACACAATGCTTACATCTATACGTGAGAATTAAAAATTTTACTTATGTATTCTCCCATTTACGTTAAGAACAGCAAAACAGTTGAAGGCCTGAGATGGTCCTAAACTGGAGCGTCAGCCTTGGAATAAGAATATTTAAAATTATTTGTTATCCCTATTCTATTCTATTCTATTCTATTCTATTCTATTCTATTCTATTCT